>CM064519.1:4235094-4412274 GCA_032716605.1 Paralithodes platypus | reverse complement strand
GACTGTGGGCCACCGTTCCCCGGCCTTTGTTGACGACCGGATCCGCATCGCCCTGGGCATCCCTGACCCGTCTGGAGGCCGTTTACCTGGCCCTCTCCCTGCTCGGGCCCTCCTCCCTGAGTCTCGTGGTCGGTCGTCACATCATCGGGTGGATCCCCAGCTCCGTCCACGCTCTCGCTCTCCACGTCGCCCGTCCTCTACTGCCCCTCCTCGTCCTACTGATCACCTTGACTCCGCCGTTCACCCTCGTCATGGTTCTCGCCCTGAGGCCGGGGTTAGCGTCTCTGCCCCTGTACGCCCTCCCCTGGCCTCTCCGGATAGGGGCTCTACTACCTTCCGCCCGCTTCCCCTGCACAAAAGACGTCCTCTTCATTTGTCCTCTACGCGCGCGCGGATGTTCATGCTGTAGCTGGCCCTCTGCTCCCTCCTTCTACTCTGTCCAGGAGGGTCTGCCAGGATGTAGTTGCTTCTCCTCCTACTTCTCCTGCTTCGGTGCCTCTTCTTCCTTCGGTCTCGCCCCAAGGTGGAGGTTCCTCCCTCCTCCGCCTCGGTGTCGGGCCGCCCTGTTCTCTCAGCCCCGGGGATCCTTGCTCTGTTTCCCCCCGCGGCTCCTTCTGACCTCCTTTCACCCGGCCAGCCTTCCCCCTCCCGTCATCCTGCTCCTCTTCCTTCTTCTATTCCTGATCTTCGCTTGCCGGCTCCCCGTGAGGATACCCCGCCGCTTGACTCGGTAGAGTATAGCGAGGTTTCGGGGTCCCCTTTCTCGGGGGCTGACGTGTCGCTGGAAGAGGGGGATGGTGATGTTTCCCCCTCGGGCGTTAGTGATCGGGGACGAGATCCTCATGACCGCCACGGCCGTCGTCGCTCGCCTTCTTTGGGCCGCGACGCTGCTGTTTCGTGTCGTGGGTCTCGCTCTCGCTCACGCTCGCCCCTGCGGGCCGAACTATCTTCGGGGGGGTCGCCTCTCTCGGATCGATTTTCGGCTATGCAGGGGTGGGTTGTGTCACACTTCGACGCGCGCTTGGAGGCGATGCAAGAATCCCTCTTATCGCGCTTCTTGGCGGTGACACAACCTCAGCGCCTCACCCACCCTACCCCTGCTTTGGTCCCCCTCCCCTCTGCGGTGGACCACATTCCTTCTCGCCCTGCTTCTCCGCCTGCCCGGTCGTCGGCTAGTACTGCTCCTGCCCTGGCTCAGGTGGTTGCCCCTGCTGTCTCCCATGCGGGGGTCCTCCGTCTGCTAGGGCAGGGTCCGCGCTTGCCCCCCATCCAGAAGGCCAAGGTCCCGTCGCGGACTATGCCGCTCCTCTATGGCTCCTTGGCTGTTTGGAAGGGGGTGCAGGCCTCCCACCCGGAGCGTGCTATCGACTTCCCGTCAGGTGAGAGGGCCCTACCTTCGGACTGGTCGGTCCAAATTAATGACAAGCTGCAGTTCAGGGCGATCAGGGTGGATGGTCAGGTGGCCGACGTGGAGGTGCGGGCTTACCCGACAAGGACTGACCTTCAGTATTTTTCAGTGAAGCCCAAGCCCCCGTCTGCTCCTCGAACTAAGCTCTGGTCAGACTTCAGCCGCCAGGACATCCTTCAGGATGTTCAGTCCCTGGCTGTGTTAACGGGACTGTCCTCCTATGGGACGGGTTTGTGCGACGACGGTAAGCCTGGCTTAGCCGTCGTGCTTGATAATCCTCTCCCATTGGAGGCCTGGTTTGCTGAGGCCTTAGACTTTGCCAACCGTTCCGTCGACAGATCTATTTCAGTCCCTCCCCCAGAGTCGTCACTGCTTTTGCCTCCTCTGGTATCTGTCGGCGGATTGGATGGCAAGTTCTGGTCCTGGATTAGCGCGCCCAAACTTGAAATTTGTGCTATTGCTAACCCGTTCTTCTCCCACCCAGATAAGTCCTCTGTCGACAGGGATTTTACCTTGCGGCAGAGGGTGGCGAACTTATTGTCTTGTCTTCTAGGTTCCCTCCAGACGTCTGTTCACCACCTGCGACTTATCGAGGCGACTGCACCTGGCGATCTTCGCGAGGGTTTGGACCACGTTCGGCGGATCCACCTTCAGCTCGCGGTGTCTTTGGTTCCCGAGCTGAAGGCGGTTTTGTGCGAGGCAACTCGACAACGCCAGACGGTAAGGTCCTCGTTCTGCCGGAGAGCCCCTTTGGATATTCGTCAGGGTCTGTTATACTCTGAGCTATATACATCGGGGCTTTTTGCGCAGGATGCTTGGGAACGCTACGCTTCTCTGTCAGCGGACCCTGCTTACGACACGCAAAGACGCGCTGTGTCGCGACCAGGGTCTTCGCAGTCCCGTCCTTCTGCCGGTCCCCTTCGGGGTGCTGCCGCCACTGCTGCCGCCAAGAAAGGGCGCAGGAAAGGGAAGTTGCCGGCCAGAGCGTCGGTTCCGCCTCGCACTTCTGCTCCTGCTCCCTTTCATCCCCGCCGAGAAGGGGCTGGCCAGCCTTCCACTTCCGGCCGCACTTCGACGGGGTCAGACGCACGACGGACAGGGGATGGGGTGACCCGCCCTTTTCGGCGAGGTGGGGGGGGTAGGGGTGGTCAACGTGGCTCTTATGACCGCAGGGACCGTACCGGGGGACCCTCCACGTCAAAAAATGTGTAGGTTCTCCAGGTCGGTCTCCTCCTTGTTCTCCTTCTCGCCTCGCAGAAAGGGTCGCTCACCTCATCTCGGGGGCTCCCACAGGTTATTTTCGCCCTTGCGCCCTTCGGTGGCCACGAGGGACGTGGGGGCGGAAGATTGCACGGAGGGGTCTAACCTGGAGATGGAAGTCCAGACCCCCACTCAGCTCTTGTCAACGAAGCCGGCCTGTCTCTTCGGAGGTGGCCGACGTGATTACATCCATGCACGAGCAGGGAATCGTCAAGGAGGTGAAAGCCGGTCTACCGGTTTTCCTCTCCCGTGTTTTTCTGGTACCAAAGAAGGACTGCGACGCGATGCGACCGGTGGTGGATCTGTCGGCCCTCAACGGGCACATCGTGAACACACGGTTTCGGATGCTGACGGTGCACCCGGTACGACTGGCCCTGCGACCTCTGTCGTGGGTAGTGTCGCTGGACCTCAAGGATGCGTATTGGCACGTTCCTATCCATCCTCGTTTCCAGCGATTCTTGGCCGTTCAGACTTCCGATCGTGTGTTCATGTTCGACAGACTTCCCTTCGGTCTCAACATCGCGCCGCGGATCTTCTCGAAACTGGTGAAGCAGGCTCTGGATCCTCTCCTCAGGAGCGGCCTCCAGATCCTGTTTTACTTGGACGACTGGTTGATTGTTTCAGACACCCTAGAACAGTGCGTCCGCGACACCCTCACAGTAGTTCGACACATCACGCAGTTAGGGTTCAAAATCAATATTCCCAAGTCCCGCCTGACCCCGTCGCGTGTCGTGACGTGGGTAGGTCTCGAATGGGATCTGACCAACGCTACAGTGACCCAGAGTCAGCCAAACGCGGTGCAACTTCGCAGGAAGGTCTTCGCCGTGTTGCACTCGGTCTCCCTCACGAGGAGGATCTGGGACTCGTTAGTGGGTTCACTGAATTGGGCCGCTCTGACCATTCCCTTAGGGAGGCTCAGGCTGCGCCTCATGGGCAACAAAGTGTTTCCGTTGGCCCCTATGGATCGGCTCATGCCGATCCCGCGTACCATTCACAATCACTTAGGACACTGGGTTGCTCGGGGCACGCTCTCTGCGGCTGTGCCCTGGACCGCCCCCCCGCCGACGATCTGGGTAGATACAGATGCGTCGAGCGAGGTGGGGTGGGGTTACCAATCCAACCTGGGACATCAACATCACGGCAGATGGGTGGGACACACACACCTACACATCAATGCCCTCGAACTGTTGGTTCCCTTGTTCTTCCTGAGGGACCACGCGCTGGCCCTTCGGGGAAAGTCGGTGGCCTTCAGGATGGACAATCAGACAGCTGTCCACTGTATCCAAAAGCAGGGGTCCTCCAGGTCTTTGACTCTGTTGGGGATCTCAGAGAAGTTGTTCTTCCTCGCGAACCGACACAACATCTCCCTGCACGCCTCCTACCTGCCCGGGACTGCCAACCTGTGGGCGGACGCCCTGTCGAGAGGACGGGGCGTTCTTGTAGAATGGGCTATGAAACAGACTGTATTCGCCGACCTCGCGGCTTCCTGGGGTGTTCCAGAGGTCGACTTGTTCGCATCGAAGGAGACGCGCAAGTTGCCTCAGTACCTATCCCTCCGGACTCGCACTCCGGAGGGGGGTCCGGACGCTTTCATGGAAGACTGGAACAGGTGGCAGTCGATATACATATTTCCGCCACCAGACGCACTGTTGATGTGCAAAGTCCTCGCGAGGCTGCGGCTGTACCGCGGCAGAGTCTGGCTAATAGCGCCTCTGTGGCCAGCCCAGGCTTGGTACTCCCAGTTGAAGCGGTGGTGCCCGAGTCCGGTCCCTCTCCCTCTCTCAAACTTCCACTTGAGCCAGGTTGGAGACCTGCGGACCTCGTTGGCCTTCGCATCGTGGATGTTCGTGAGGCACGGTGGCTCCCAGTCCACGGACGGGACCTGACTGACTTCCTGAAGCGTTCATGGACGTCTTCGACTTGGGGGACTTACGAGTCCCACTGGAGGTCTTTTACTAGGTGGATACAGGACACTCACCAGACTGTTAGCTCTCCTTCCCTCGTCCTACACTACTTGTTTCACCTCTTCCGTACACGTCGCTCTCAAGTCAACACTATACGTAACCACTTGTCTGCCATCCGGGAGGTCTTTGAGTCCGTCACTGGGCTGGTCGTTCCACCGAAGGAGCTGGATTCCTTCATGAAGGCTGCCTTCAGGGAGCGACCGCCTCCGCGCCAGATCCCTCCTCAGTGGGATCTGGGGCGTGCTCTGGACCTTCTGGCTTCACACACATATACACGGGACACTACACCGGTTCAGTTGCTCGAGCGTACACTCTTCCTTGTCACTCTGGCCACTGGGGATAGGGTGTCTGAACTAGCTGCCATGTCGCGGTCCCAGGAATACATGCGATTCTCCCCGTCCTTGAATGTCGTCACGTTAGCCCCCTCCCCTCATTTTGTTGCCAAGAATGAGAGAGAGACCCACGTTTTCAAGCCTTTCACCATCCAGGCTTTAAAGCGTGGGCATACTCACCATGTGTTGTGCCCGGTGCAGGCCTTGCACTCCTATGTTGAGTCTGTGGCTCCGACTTCGGGTACTGCTGTGTGGGTGTCTCCTCGGACTGGTAGGAGGCTCTCGAAGGTACAGATAGGACGCCACATTTGTCGGGTCATTCGTGCCAGTAACCCTGCTTGTCGGGGTTCTGCGCACGATGTGCGATCCTTTGCTGCCTCCTTACGGTTCCTGCAGACTCGTTCGTTGCCTGACGTCGCCTCGGCGGGTTTGTGGTCTTCTGTCCATACCTTCGTCTCCTCCTACCTCTCCATGTCCATTGTTAGACCCCCTCGGCCTGTGATAGCTCTCGGGAGTCGTGTTTCCTAGGGCTCTCGCAAAGTTGCCTGGTCTTCCCCCCTCGTAACTCTTTCTTTTCCTTTGTTTTATTTCGAAAAGGGGGGGGGGAGGGCAGTACGGGTTTGCAACACTGGATTACAAGTTTGGGGTTATGTTATATGTATACAGTACATAAGTGTTTTTGCCTCATTGATAATTGTGTTTTGTTTTTGTGATCAGTGTTTTTGTTCATTTTGGAAGAAAAGGGATTTTGTGTACAGTACTTTTTGGTTTAAGACAAGTCTATGGTTTTGCATTACTATGAATGACGGGCACGTGTTAAAACTGCTCTTTTTAGCTACTCCTCAGTTTTTCACTCTTTTATTAAACTCTCTTAATAAATTGTGTTTCTTTGTCATTCATAATTTTGTCTTATGCATTGTTTTTTTTGGTAGGTTGGGCTTGGATGTCCTCCTCCTATTTGTTATGCAGCCTTGACGTTGGATTTGCCAAGACTACTAACAAATTGGGAGGTTTGACGTACCTCCCAACCTACCAAATAGGAAAACCTACTATTTGGTAGTAGTCTTGGAAAATCCAACGTACATAATACCCTCCCTCACGCCGGACCCCTGCCCATCCGCGTTCTTCTGCTGACGTGAGATGTGATGACAAGAGAGGGTCGCTTATGCGCACGTTCGACAGGGATCTGCGCATGACGGAACACGGGATGGGCCTTGAGCGGTAACTAGGGTAAACCCCTTTTTCTTCTCTTCTATACTTTTTTCACCTTCGGTGGTAGTTTTGGTTAATGTACAACGTCTCCTAGAGCAAGATAAGGAGTAGACTCTAGACGTTTTCTTTTTAACCGCGGTTGGAATGACGACATAGCAGTCAAAATAGACAAGTCGTCATTGCAATTAGGTTAATAGCCTTGACGTTGGATTTTCCAAGACTACTACCAAATAGTAGGTTTTCCTATTTGGTAGGTTGGGAGGTACGTCAAACCTCCCAAACAAAATCTACAACACAAACATGCACAACAACACAAAACGGTGGCTGGCCAACTTCCTAGCAGGCAGATGTGCACACGTATCTTTTGCCGGTCAGTCATCTAAAATCAGAAACTTTCCAAACGGAGTCCCACAAGGATCCGTCCTATCGCCCGCACTCTTCAATCTGTACATGCACGATATAACTACACCCAATACGCCCCAAATAAACTTAGCCTCCTATGCAGATGACATAACACTCACATGCACACACCATGACCCAAAAAGAGCAACAGATCTCCTTCAACCCTATCTCAACACACTACATGGCTGGTGCACTACAAACAGACTTAATCTAGCCCCAGCCAAATCAACCGCAACCCTGCTCACAAGTTGGACAGGAGAACACGAATACATCCCTCAACTCACCATAAACAACACACCCCTAACACATACACACACACCCAAAATCCTAGGAGTAACATATGATACTCATATGACATTCAAACAGCACACCACAAACATTAAAAAGAAACTGACACCCAGACTTAACACCCTCAGGTCACTTGTTCACACAAAATTTGGACATAACAAAGAAACTACCACCACAGTATATAAACAATACATAAGATCAGTGATGGAATACGCAAGCCCAGCCTGGGCTTCTAACCTAGCTGAAACACATCATAAGACCTTACAGACTATTCAAAACAAAGCCCTGAAGATCATTACAGGCTGCACAGCTACTGCACCCACAGATCACCTACATCAAGAAACCAAAATCCTCAAAGTCAAAGACCATCTGGACATGAGAGGCACTCAATTCCTGGCAGCAGCCTCCACGAACCAAGACCACCCACTAAACTACATGGCAACACACCCACAGACACCAAGAAATATCAAAACAACACCCAGCACACGGTATCACACACAATTATTGTCCTCTCTCCCTCCCTGCCCACCCCGAACCAACTTCCAGAAGCACATCCATACTCATATCTCTCACCGATCCATCCACTCACTTACAGACAACACGCAGCTGCATGCACGACCTCCCGAAATCCATCCTGCACGACCTCCCGAAATCCATCCTTCCGAATCCTCCCTTCCTCGCGAGGACAGAGTCCACCTGGCCAGGCTGAGATGCGGACACCATCCAGCTCTCCTGAGCTATCAGAAGAGACTGGATGACTCCGTTGTCGACGCCTGCCCGGGATGTAACACAGCACCCCATACCATTAAACACATCATAGAAGACTGCATTTCACACAACCACTTACGCCAACAACACAATCTACACTCAATGAGAGCTCTGTGGGAAAGCCCGATCGTGGCCATGGCCTTTCTCAGGGACTCGGGGCTGTTCGGCCAGGCAGCTTAGGGAACAACAACAACAACAACAACAACCCTCAACTGTATCATCACTACCACAGATATCGGTGACCCAAGTAACACAACATGCAACCAGAACACCCAAACAAGCAGGAAGCTCTAGCAAACACATCGACAATGAAGTAACAGCAACGAACAAGAAAGACAACAAGAGAAACCACCCACCCCCCACAACACGACGCCGCTGTACAACAAATCAACCAAACCTACTACAACACAACCCAACACTATCGGCGACCCAGGTAGCTCAACATGCAACCAGAACAGCTAAAAAAGAAGGGATCAGACGCAACAACATCAACAATAAAACAGCAACAACGGCCAAGAACAAGGACATCAAACAACAAATACAGGTAGGGGTGGGAGGGGGGCAAGGGGGAGCCACAACCTGTCCTCATCTCACACGCTCACACACCATCAGCCGCTCACGGCGCACAGCTGATCACCACACCGCCAGACGTACGATGAACAGTAACAGGAAAATATGTATAGTGTGCGATATTGGATTCAACAAAAGGAGTACAACGTCACAATGTAGTAGTTGTAATGAAACAGTACACGATCGATGTACTTACGTTACTAGCAGAAAAGAAGTGGAATGCGATAAATGTAGGAAAGTAGCTATTAAAGGTCCTAAAATCATTTGTGAAATATGTGAATCACTCATAACAAGAAAACAAAGGATCATAAACTGTGTTAAGTGTAAAACTGTAGCTCACATGAAGTGCATCTCTAAGAAGACCAACAGTGAAGAACGGGAATTCCTATGCAACATATGTGCCTTGCATTCATTACCGAATATTAATGTAAATGAACCAATTAGTATTAACAACTCAGAATCCAGCCAGGACACATTCAAAATCAAAGATGAATACAGAGTGTTCACCAACAAAGGGCTCCCTCTTATCCACATTAACGCCAGATCAATGTACAGTACCATAAATTGTCAGAATTAAACTTGTTAGCTAATAAGGCCAAAGCTTCAATAATTGCAATCACAGAAACCTGGCTGGATTCAAGTATAAACGATGGTGAAATAAACATTCAAGGTTTCAATATGGTTAG
Organism: Paralithodes platypus; assembly: GCA_032716605.1. Taxonomy (NCBI): domain Eukaryota; kingdom Metazoa; phylum Arthropoda; class Malacostraca; order Decapoda; family Lithodidae; genus Paralithodes; species Paralithodes platypus. The sequence continues at coordinate 4,403,384 of CM064519.1, read as the reverse complement.
GAATGATCGCAATAGGCATGGGGGAGGAGTATGTCTGTATGTAAAAAACAACCTCACACACACAACTAGGACCGACCTCCATGTAGAAAATCACGAAGCTCTGTGGATCGATCTACACCTGCCGAGGACAAGACCCATCACAATTGGGGTATGCTATAGGCCACCAGACGACACACAATTCTTGACCAAATTTTAACGAACGTTGTCATCGCTAGACCCTCGGAATGAATCCATCATACTAGGGGATTTTAACCTGTGTTACAAACAACGAAATGATAGGCTTGTACGAGAATATAGGCATATACTGACAATGCACAATCACAAACAACTCATCACAACCCCCACACATATCTCTGAGAACACTGCCACAATAATAGACCACATAAACTGTAACAGAGAGGACAAAATATCCCAATCAGGGGTTATACAGACTGGGATAAGTGATCACTTCGTCACATATTGCACACGGAAAACCACAAAAATTACCCTAGAGAATCACAAGGTTATCAAAACAAGGTCACTCAGAAACTACAATAAGGAAACATTTCTGGACATTTTATGGAATACAGACTGGTCTCCAGTGTTTGGAAGTACAAACGTTAATGACGCATGGGTTGGCTTCAGAACCATCATCACAAACATTCTAGACGAAATAGCTCCTCTGAAAGACATAACGAATTAAAGCAAGGTCAGACCCATGGATCAACAATGACATACTACACCATCTGGAACACAGAGACAATCTGTTAAAAAGGCTAGCGAAACATAGACAGGATCAAGGTCTGAAACATGAGTTCAACAGGGCCAGGAATAAACTAAGTAGGAAAATCAATTCATCGAAAACTAATTATTTTCACAATAAGGCAGAGGAATATCAGAATAACCCAAAGAAACTATGGAGGCACCTAAAAACAACAGGCTACAGCAACAAGACAAGGGATTCGTCTAACACTAATATTGCTCTCACCATTAATGATCAGATTTGCCACGATAAACGACAAATTTCAACCTACTTCAACTCCTTCTTCACCTCCATAGCAAACACACTTGCACAGAACCTACCTCAACCTCTCAATAAATACACGACAACAACGGCCACCTTTCGAAATTTCTACAGAGATAAAGACATACACCCAAACACATTTGGATTGCAAAATGTTACACCAAAATACACTTTTGACGAGCTGTCTAACCTAAATGTACATAAAAGCACAGGACCAGACAAAATTCCTGCCAAATTTCTACGAGATGGAGCCATTGGTATAGCAGGCCCCCTAACCCACATCATCAACTTGTCAATTAACACCAACACTGTACCTGCTGAACTGAAGGAAGCTATTGTAACCCCTCAATTCAAGAAAGGAAATAAACTAGAAGTTGGTAACTACAGACCAGTTAGCATATTATGTATTGTATCTAAAATCCTTGAAAGAGCGGTATACACCCAAATTGAACACTACCTCAAACAAAATGATCTATTCTATAAGTTTCAATCAGGTTTCAGATGCATGTACTCGACAGACTCCTGTCTCATCCACTTAACGGATCACATTTGTAAAGAAATGTCTAAAGGTAACTACACCGGTATGGTTCTTCTTGATCTACAAAAAGCGTTTGACACAGTAGACCATGATATCCTATGTAATAAACTACAAGCAATGGGCATAGGGTCTGTGAACTGGTTTAAATCTTATCTTAGTGGTAGAACCCAAAGAGTCAAAATTGACGATAATATATCTGATCCTATGCCAATTAACTGTGGGGTCCCGCAGGGAAGCATCCTTGGTCCCTTACTCTTTCTCTGTTATGTGAACGACATGGAACTGAGCGTCTCATGTAAATTATTACTGTATGCAGACGACAGCGTGCTCCTGGTTTCAGGAAAAGACCCAATAAGTATTGCCGCTTCACTTTCCAAAGAACTAGAATCATGTAGTGAATGGCTAGTGGACAATAGACTATCTCTTCACCTGGGCAAGACGGAAGCCATCTTATGTGGAACAAAACGCAAACTGAAAGACATTGTGGGCTTCTCGGTCAACTGTAATGATATTCCTATAACAACAGTGTCACAAGTTAAATATCTCGGACTAAAACTGGACGTGAGTTTGTCAGGTGAAACAATTTTGGAATCTATCCTGAGTAAGTGTAGAGCACGTATAAAATACCTGTATAGACAGGTGGGATGCTTTCCCGCGGCGACCAAAAAGACCCTCTGTCAAGCGCTTGTTCAATGTCATTTTGACTATTCTGTGTCATCCTGGTACTCTGCATCATCTAAATCAGCACAGCACAAACTTCAGGTCACTCAAAATAAAATGGTTAGGTTCATGCTGAACCTAGGACCCAGATCACATGTTGGCCAGGAACAACTTCAGTCACTAGGTATGCTCAATGTCGCTGACAGGGCCAAACAAATCAGGCTCACTAATGCCTTCAAAATTTTCTATGACAGAGCTCCAGAGTACCTAAAAAATGATTTTGTTAAAGCAAATGAGAGGAGTGGACATAATACAAGAAACAGGATGTTTAATTTTAAGGTCCCGAGAATCCAAGGACAGGGTAAGCAAACATTCTTCTTCACCGCCATCAAAGACTGGAACGACCTACCCCAGTCAGTCCGTGAAAAGATAACACTGTATTCCTTCAGACGTAGCCTGAAGGAACACCTGAACCGGACAGCTGCGAGAAGGGAGCACCAAGCTTATGTCTACTACTAAATGCGACATAAGAGATAGACAAACCAAACTGAAATGATTACTGATTACGGATTACTGATATTTACTATAGGATGTAAGGTATCTTAAAATAACCCCCTAGAAATACTTTCTCTAAAATATCTATTTCTTTATCCTCCCCATTTTCCCCAGCTAACCTAATCCCACAAGGACCCCAATGGAAATACGCCTAATGGCCTTATTGGGCTATCCTTAGTTGGAATTATGCAAGGCTGGTACATGTCATATTTGTAACAAACTATGTGGTACCAACTCTGTAAATTGCTAACTGAATAAATATTATTATTATTTGAGTTAGCTGTGGGCAGAAAACTAATTTTGGAGAGGTAATTATAAGAGTGAGAGAAATCTATTTCTTATACACCCAAATTGAACACTACCTCAAACAAAATGATCTATTCTATAAGTTTCAATCAGGTTTCAGATGCATGTACTCGACAGACTCCTGTCTCATCCACTTAACGGATCACATTCGTAAAGAAATATCTAAAGGTAACTACACCGGTATGGTTCTTCTTGATCTACAAAAAGCGTTTGACACAGTAGACCATGATATCCTATGTAATAAACTACAAGCAATGGGCATAGGGTCTGTGAACTGGTTTAAATCTTATCTTAGTGGTAGAACCCAAAGAGTCAAAATTGATGATAATATATCTGATCCTATGCCAATTAACTGTGGGGTCCCGCAGGGAAGCATCCTTGGTCCCTTACTCTTTCTCTGTTATGTGAACGACATGGAACTGAGCGTCTCATGTAAATTATTACTGTATGCAGACGACAGCGTGCTTCTGGTTTCAGGAAAAGACCCAATAAGTATTGCCGCTTCACTTTCCAAAGAACTAGCATCATGTAGTGAATGGCTAGTGGACAATAGACTATCTCTTCACCTGGGCAAGACGGAAGCCATCTTATGTGGAACAAAACGCAAACTGAAAGACATTGTGGGCTTCTCGGTCAACTGTAATGATATTCCTATAACAACAGTGTCACAAGTTAAATATCTCGGACTGAAACTGGACGCGAGTTTGTCAGGTGAAACAATTTTGGAATCTATCCTGAGTAAGTGTAGAGCACATATAAAATACCTGTATAGACAGGTGGGATGCTTGCCCGCGGCGACCAAAAAGACCCTCTGCCAAGCGCTTGTTCAATGTCATTTTGACTATTCTGTGTCATCCTGGTACTCTGCATCATCTAAATCAGCACAGTACAAACTTCAGGTCACTCAAAATAAAATGGTTAGGTGTATGCTGAACTTAGGACCCAGATCACATGTTGGCCAGGAACAACTTCAGTCACTAGGTATGCTCAATGTCTCAGACAGGGCCAAACAAATCAGGCTCACTAATGCCTTCAACATTTTCTATGACAGAGCTCCAGAGTATCTAAAGAATGATTTTGTTAAAGCAAATGAGAGGAGTGGACATAATACAAGAAACATGATGTTTAATTTTAAGGTCCCGAGAATCCAAGGACAGGGTAAGCAAACATTCTTCTTCACTGCCATCAAAGACTGGAACGACCTACCCCAGTCAGTCCGTGAAAAGAGAACACTGTATTCCTTCAGACGTAGCCTGAAGGAACACCTGAACCGGACAGCTGCGAGAAGGGAGCACCAAGCTTATGTCTACTACTAAATACGACATAAGAAATAGACAAACCAAACTGAAATGATTACTGATATTTACTATAGGATGTAAGGTATCTTAAAATAACCCCCTAGAAATACTTTCTCTAAAGTATCTATTTCTTTATCCTCCCCATTTCCACAGCTAACCTAATCCCACAAGGACCCCAATGGAAATACGCCTAACGGCCTTATTGGGCTATCCTTAGTTGGAATTATGCAAGGCTGGTACATGTCATATTTATAACATACTATGTGGTACCAACTCTGTAAATTGCTAACTGAATAAATATTATTTTTATTATTATTGCTAATCTGGCAACCTCTGCGTCATAATGATGTAAGAGGGTTAATTCAAAATTATCCCAAGGTCAGCTGTTATTTGTCCACTGCTGGCAATAGATACCCTATGATGAAGACAGGAAGTCCTGGCGCCTGGCGGGGTGAAACCCAAATGCGGTCAAGTTAGCAGCAAACGTAACAGTCGTGACCCAGAGCGCGTGAATCACCGTGACCGCAAAAGGTTGCTTGAATAATACCAAATTACCAACTAGCCTAGACTGGCTAGACAAATCGCAAGTCTAGGCTAATCTAGTTGTGTCATTTTAGTAATAGGCTAGGCTAGGCTTAATGAATGCCTAGGGTCCTAGGCTGAGGCATGATTTTTTTTTTTAACAAATTAGGCCTAGCCTAGGCCTAGGCTACTAAGATTGAGGTCACTAAAGTTTCACCAGCCTTGCCTTCTTCATAGCAAAATAATTTATAAGAGAACTGTAAGCTAATCTAAGAATCCAATTTTTGATAGAATTGTGCAGTGATAGGCTAGACCTAGCCGGTTATACTGATGATTTGGACCGACAGTTAGCCCATCGATCTGTTTAGGCCTAATAGGTCCGGTAGAGCATATACAGCATTGCTATATATGGCGTACCGCCATCTTTGTTTACATTATGCGTAGTGGCGTCGGACCTTTCCCATCATGTTCCCGTCTATTTTAACCTAACCTAACCTAGTATTCATGTAGTAATGACAGGGGGCAAATAGGCCTAGCAGAAAATATAGCGTCGAAATAGACGGGAACGTAAGTGCGACCGCGGCGATCGCCCTATGTAAACAATGACGACCGTACGCCCGAACTCTACATCCATCCCTAATCATCTAATGTCCTTTCAAAGGGGTAGGCTATAGGCCTAGGCTAATAATAATAATAATAGGATAGCTTGTACCCGGTCAGAGGTAAGAAGAAGAAGAAGCTTAGAAGAGTCCTGCTGTAGTCTCCTTGAATGCTACCGATTCGCCATATTTTTCTCCATATAGGCATAGGCTAAGGCTAGGCTAGGCCTAGTCCGCATGGAGGATTTTCGTTACCGGTGTTAAGATATAAACTCAAGTTACTCAGAATAAATATATAAGGAGTTACTTTCCAAAGGATAAATTAGTTTGCCATTATTTAGTTCCATTTTCTGTGTTGCCCCTAGCGGCCATTCTTGTAAGCTTTGTTGTTATTACGGAGAAATAAACCGTTGAAGGAGGATGTGTTTTCCCTGTGCCCCACATATTTAGAGTGATATCCACTATCATGTCGGCGACCAGTTCAACAGGTTATGGGCCCAGGCATCGCCTAGTATTCGATGGTGATGAAGAAAAATACGAATTGTGGGAAGTGAAGTTTTTAGCACATTTAAGAATTCAAAAACTTCATAGTGTCCTGGCAGCACCCACCCCTGATGCTGATAAGAGTGCTGAAGTGTATGCCGAGCTTGTACAACTGCTAGACGACACAAGTTTAGCCCTGGTGATCCGAGATGCCCAAGATGATGGTAAGAAGGCCCTAGCAATACTTCGTGAACATTACTTAGGAACAAGCAAACCCAGGATTATTTCTTTGTACACCGAGCTGACAACACTCAAGATGGCAGAGGATGAGAGTGTAACCGACTACATGATTAGGGCAGAGAAAGCAGCGACTTCCTTGAAGACTGCGAAAGAAACTATCAGTGACAGTTTACTTGTGGCTATGGTGTTGAAAGGCTTACCCCCTGATTATAAAACTTTTTCCACTGTCGTGACTCAGAGAGAAAAAACTTGGAGTTTCATAGATTTTAAAGTTCAGTTGAGGAGTTTTGAAGAATCTGAAAAAGTCCACAAGCCACATAAATCCAGAGAAGATAGGGTTATGAATGCCAAATCAGGGGAAACCAGTTTCAAGTGTTATGTATGTGGGAAAATGGGACACAAATCCTTCCAATGTCCAACAAAGAATAAAGAAGAAAAGGAAGCCTACAGAAGACCAAGCCGCTGGTGTGAAAATTGCCAGTCCCCTACACATGACACAAATTACTGTAGAAAGAAGAATTATGTTAAAGTTGTGAGTGACAGAGAAGAAACAGAAAATGTAAATGCAGTGAGTAGGCCTACACACAGAGACAGTTCTCATTATTTTGCATTCAAAGCAAAGGCAAGCTATACTAATCTTGTTAGTCCTACCAGCAATGAAAGGTTATTGGTAGATTGTGGTGCTACAACACACATCATTACAGACAAATCCAAATTTGTAAAATTTGATGAACGTTTTGAACCTGTGAGTCACACTATTGAACTTGCAGATGGTAGCAGGACTTCAGGTATTGTGTCAGGTAGAGGTGTAGCAAGTGTGGAGCTGTGTGACACCAAAGGAAACATACAACAAGTTGAGTTAAAGAATTCCTTGTATGTGCCATCCTACAAACAAGACATATTTAGTGTTAAAGCAGCGACTGAAAGGGGAGCAACAGTAACATTTACCCCTGACCATGCAGAATTAAAAGCTCCAGATGGCACAGAATTTGAAATCCAGACATGCCAAAACCTATATTTTCTCAATAATGTAAATGTTGACAAAAGTGGCACCCACACCTTGGAAGAGTGGCATAGAATTTTAGGCCATTGTAATGTGAAAGATGTGATGAAACTCGAAGATGTCGTTGAAGGTATGCACATTTCCGGCAAGATGAACTTTGATTGTGAAACTTGTACAAAAGGGAAAATGGCACAATACAGGAATAGGGAGCAAGACAAGAAAGCTAATGAAAAACTTGAACTAATACATTGTGATCTAGCAGGCCCCATTGACCCTCCTGCAAGAGAGGGATTTAGGTATGCAATTTCGTTTGTAGATGATTACTCTGGTGTCATTATGGTGTATTTTCTGAAGAACAAAAGTGATACAGTAGCAGCTATGGAGAGATTTTTAGCAGACAGTGCCCCCTATGGTTCTGTCAAGCGAATCAGGACAGATAATGGCGGAGAATTTACTTCTGCAGAGTTCAGATCATTCCTAGTGAAAAATCATATCAAGCATGAGTTTTCTGCACCATATTCTCCCCACCAGAATGGCACAGCTGAACGATCCTGGAGAACCCTTTTTGAGATGGCCAGATGTTTACTATTGGAAGCTAGCTTGCCGAAGGAACTTTGGACATATGCAGTGAAGACATCCGCTTACATTAGGAACCGGTGCTACAACCCGAGAACTGGAAAAACACCATATGAAATGATGACAGGATTAAAGCCAAACTTGAAGAATATGCATATCTTTGGAACTGTATGTTATGCATATGTCCAAAACAAGAAGAAATTGGATGACCGCTGTGACCGAGGAGTATTTCTAGGCTATGATACACAGAGTCCAGCCTATCTTGTGTACTTCCCGGAGCAAAATGACGTGAAGAGAGTGAGATGTGTGAAATTCAATGAAAAATTCGAAGAAAAATGTGGGTACACAGAATATACAAGACCCAAGACTTGTGAATCAGAAAAAACCACCACATTACCACTCCAAGACGGCCCGCAAGAAACCACACAGCTCAAGACGGAGGAGAATGAAGATGAAGCTGAAGGAATTAGAAGATACCCCCAAAGAAACCGGAACTTACCCAAGCACTTGAAAGAGTGGCATAGAATTTTAGGCCATTGTAATGTGAAAGATGTGATGAAACTCGAAGATGTCGTTGAAGGTATGCACATTTCCGGCAAGATGAACTTTGATTGTGAAACTTGTACAAAAGGGAAAATGACACAACACAGGAATAGGGAGCAAGACAAGAAAGCTAATGAAAAACTTGAACTAATGCATTGTGATCTAGCAGGCCCCATTGACCCTCCTGAGTCCTGCAAGAGAGGGATTTAGGTATGCAATTTCGTTTGTAGATGATTACTCTGGTGTCATTAGGCTATGGTTCAACAACCGGTATCAACAAATTGAAAAATACCCACTTCACAGACAAATAGGCTAGGCCTAGGCCCTACACCAAAAATCTAAGGTAACATTCAAGGAGACTACTGCAGGACTCTTCTTCTTCTTACCTCTGACTGGGTATAGGCTATCCTAGTGTTTACTAGCCTATACCCGCAGGGTGTCAATCCACAAAATATGAATTGTGTTATCATTATGGTTTATTATTTTGTTATCATTATAGCGCGACGGAGCGGCGAAGGCGCGAGCTCTAGGGGGGTCTGGGCCCCGGGGGCATGCCCCCCCGTGATTTTTTTGAGAATTTAGGTGTCTAAAACAGTATTTTCTGCAATCTAATAGCTTTCCAGATGGAAAATATGGAGACCAAAATTATGTCAATTTACCTTTTTTGTTTCTTTAAAAAAAAGGGGGTTGGGGGAGTTTCTGTTATCATTATACAAAAAGTTCATGGAAATTTTTTATTTTAATAGGCCTACCACGAATTTTCCGAGTGTTTTTTATAAAATAAATTGTTCATTTGCATCAATATAGCCTATAGTGTTTGTAATTAATTAGAAATCTCGGGAAAACCTATTTTCCCCATTAGGCCTATTGATCAATGTTGAGACACGCCCCCGATAGTGATTTGAAAAGACATTAGCCTAACCTAACAACCTTACCTAACCTAACCTAGTATTATGGGTGGGGGCTGCTGCCCCCACACCCCCGCTGGTTGAGTACTAATCCCTTAGTTAAAAAAAAAAAAAAAAAAAAAAAATGGGCTGTCGATTATACGAAGGTGAAAGTCGATGAAGTCTACGGTGTTTACTCTGCAATCTTCAGCTTTGATTGTACATTGATAACGGGAAAGTACCGTATTGACAACCTTGTTACGAAAATTAAATTTTAGTACCATACTTTTATATTAGGTTTTTCATAGGGTTTAACACATTTTCATATGATCTTTAGAGCTATCGATAACTGGAAGTACCGTATTGACAACCTTGTTACGAAAAATAAATTTTAGTACCATACATTTTTATTAAGTTTTACCGAGGGTTAAAACAAATTTTCTTATGATCTTTAGAGCATATAGGCCTAGATTCAATATGTATATTCAAATATATCAACAAAATTCGTGGTATTAAAATAACATTGAACCAAGTTCATTTGCGTTATCACTAAAAAAAACAGCGTTGTTTGACACCCTGCCCCTTTGAAAGGACATTAGCCTAACCTAACCTAACCTAGTATTATAGGTGGGGGCTGCCGCTCCCACACCCCCGCTTTGACTTAGATTTTTGGTGTATTTGTCTGTGAAGTGGGTATTTTTCAATTTGTTGATAACGAAAATCCTCCATGCGGACTATAGGCCTATGGAGAAAAATATGACGAATCTATTGGTGCCTATTTTCCCTAATAAATTGTTTCTCATAACGTCGCACTAATGTCCTTGAATATTATCAAATCTAAGTCAAAGCGGGGGTGTGGGGGCGGCAGGCGGCAGCCCCCACCTATAGGCCTAGCCTAGGCCTAATACTAGGATAGGTTAGGTTAGGTAAGGTTGTTAGGTTGGGCTAATGTCCTTTCAAAGGGGTAGCCTATAGGCTAGGCTAGGCTAGTAAACACTAGCCTTTTGCCCCCTGCTGGCAATAGGCCTAGGCTATAGCCTAGCCTAGGCTTAGACAGGGTGTCAATCCACAAAATAGGAATTGTGTTATCATTATGGTTTATTATTTTGTTATCATTATAGAGCGACGGAGCGGCGAAGGCGCGAGCTCTAGGGGGGTACGGGGGCATGTCCCCCCGTGATTTTTTTGAGAATTTAGGCTAGGTGTCTAAAACAGTATTTCCTGCAATCTAGCCTAAAAGCAATCAGAGACCAAAATTATGTCTTAGGCCTATTCTTCTTATTGTTTAAATGTGCAGTTTGCTTGGAGGGTTGTCTCCAGATTACTGCACAGGCGTTTAGATGGGACAGAGTAAGAATAGAAGGGGAAAATCATAGAATGAGGAATGAAAAACTAGGCCTACTCTTCTTCTTCTTCTTCTTATTGTTTAAATGTGCAGTTTGCTTGGAGGGTTGTGGTGTCTCCAGATTACTGCACAGGCGTTTTAGGAGGGGTGAAAAGAACAATTGTTAGTATAATAGGGGTTAGGAGAGATAGTAAAGGTGGATTTTATACTACTGTACTGTATATGAGGGGTAAGTTTGTCGTTGTCTTTTGAGGTCAGGGTGATTTAAGTCTAGGTGAGGGTGAGGTCAGAGATGATGATGATGATCAGTTGCAGTACAGTACTGTACTGCTCTATGTGTACTGTGTGATTCAAGTCAAGGTGAGGGTGAGGTCAGAGATGATGATGATGATGATCAGTGGTGGTATAGTACAGATTCAGTTGGATGGTAATTTTATATGCTTGTGATTTTGTTTGTTGTTCTGATGTAGGTTCCTAGGGCTCATGCGATGACATGTTTACTGTGCTGTGGTAGGTCTCCTCCACCTAGGATATGCTTGATGTTGAATGTTCCTCCTTGTTGGGTTACTACACTTCTGAGGTGGGTGCGGGCACCGTAATGTCTGTGGCAGTGGAGTAGATAATGCTCCACTGTCTCAGGTGTGAGGCAGTACGGGCAATTTTCATTTGCTTGCAGTCCCATTAAAATTAGTCTTCTTCTTCTTATTGTTTAAATGTGCAGTTTGCTTGGAGGGTTGTGGTGTCTCCAGATTACTGCACAGGCGTTTTAGGAGGGGTGAAAAGAACAATTGTTAGTATAATAGGGGTTAGGAGAGATAGTAAAGGTGGATTTTATACTACTGTACTGTATATGGGGGGTAAGTTTGTCGTTGTCTTTTGAGGTCAGGGTGATTTAAGTCTAGGTGAGGGTGAGGTCAGAGATGATGATGATCAGTTGTAGTACAGTACAGTACTGCTCTATGTGTACTGTGTGATTCAAGTCAAGGTGAGGGTGAGGTCAGAGATGATGATGATGATGATCAGTGGTGGTATAGTACAGATTCAGTTGGATGGTAATTTTATATGCTTGTGATTTTGTTTGTTGTTCTGATGTAGGTTCCTAGGGCTGATGCGATGACATGTTTACTGTGCTGTGGTAGGTCTCCTCCACCTAGGATATGCTTGATGTTGAATGTTCCTCCTTGTTGGGTTACTACACTTCTGAGGTGGGTGCGGGCACCGTAATGTCTGTGGCAGTGGAGTAGATAATGCTCCACTGTCTCAGGTGTGAGGCAGTACGGGCAATTTTCATTTGCTTGCAGTCCCATCCTGTACATATGCCCTCCCAGTCTGGTGTGTCCTGTTCTGAGGCGGAGAGCCGCGGTGTTTAAGGCTTTGTTCTTGTAGATGGAGTGTTTCCACACTGACCACTCTGACTTGATGTTACTGTATTGTGTGCCAGCTATGGTTATTTTCCACTCTTCCTTGAAGTCTTGGAGGACGTCTTCTCTGAGGATGTTTGTCCGGTCGGTTGTGGTGTAGGGTATGACTGTTGTTAGGTGGAAGGAGTGCATCCCTTTGGCTAGTCCATCCACTATTTCATTATGGAGGATGTCAATGTGGCTGGGTACCCATTGGAGGGATATTGTATATCCTTGAGAGTGGAGGGTGGTGAGGAGTTGGATCATAGGGTATACTATTTCCTTGTTTGTCTTGGTGTTATAGTTGATGGCTTGTATGGCACTTTTGGAGTCACAGCAAATGGTGTAGGCACTTACTGGGAGGGTGTTGATGATCTCAAGTGCACGGAGGAGTCCATAGAGCTCTGCTGTAAACACTGTGGTTTGTTTGGGTAGCTTCCATCCCATGGTAAGGTGAAATTTTGGGATCCATAATGCTGAAGACACAGATTTGCTGTTGTTATTACTGGTACTGATGCGTGATCCATCTGTGTATACGTGGGTGGAATTTTGGTGCTGGGTGTGGAGGACTTCGAGGAACTCTTGCTTGAGGTCAGCCGAGTTGTTTTTCTTGGTTGTTGAGTTGATGAGGTCTGTCTGGACTGTGGGTGGGATGTATTCCCATGGTGGGACTGGTGGTACCATGGGGGTTGAGTGGCAACCAAGGAATATGCGTGATTTTCTATGTATAATTTGCCCTACGCGCTCTCGGAAGGGTGCTTTATGGATGGGAGCTCCTTGAGGCTGTACTGGTACATTGCGGAGAGATGCAGAGAATGGGTGGGAAGGTGGGGCAGCATATATTTTTGAGAAGTAGGTGGCACACTGTATATCCCTTCTGGTGTGGAGTGGGATTAGATTTGCTTCACACTGAAGGCTGGCCACCGGGGTTGATTTAAGGGCCCCCATTATGATCCTCATTGCTGAATTCTGTACCACCTCCAGTTTATGAAGATGGGTCGGTGCGGCTGAGGCGAATGCTTGGGCACAGTAGTCAAGTTTACTTCTGATGTATGCTATGTAGAATGTTCGGAGGGTTGTGGCGTCTGCACCCCATGTTGTGCCTGCGATTGCTTTCATGATGTTCAGTCTTTGGTTGGTGTTGTATATCAGGTAGGCTATGTGGTCTTTCCAAGTGAGGAGTGGAGCATCAAAAATTACTCCGATATATCTGTGGCTCTGTGTAGGAAGCAAATCTTCTCCATTAAGCGTGAATCTTGGAGGTCTGTAGTTTTTCTTTCTCGTGAAGATCTGGTATAGCGATTTGGTTGGGTTGATACTTAGTTTTGATTCATTAGTCCAGTTCCCTAGGATGTTGAGGGCGTCCTGAATCCTTTGTTCGGCTATTTGGGGATTATGGTCTGAGGCGTATATTGTTATGTCGTCGGCGTATTGTATTGTTTTTGCTGGGTTTATGTTTGGCATGTCCGACAGGTACGCGTCGAATAAGGGGGGGCTGAGTGAGGATCCTTGTGGTAATCCTTTTTTTGTTGTTATGGTCTTAGACATCTGGCCTTGGATGAATACTTGGTTTGTTCTGTTGGAGAGGGAAGACTTTAACCATTGTAGCATGTGTCCTTTTATTCCCATTCTGGATAGTTTCAGCAGTAAGAGATCGTGGGGAACGGTGTCGAAAGCAGAGGAGAGATCTAAATATACTACGATACAGGTCTTTTGGCTTGAAAGGGCTGATAGTATTACCTGTTCCAGGTTAAGTACCTGGTCTAATGTAGAACAGGTAGGTCTGAAGCCAGCTTGTGAGGAGGGGGTGAGGTTATTGTTTTCAAGGTGCCAGGAGAGTCTTGTCTGGACCATTCTTTCTGCCAGCTTGCTTATGCTAGGCAGGAGGCTGATTGGTCGGTACGATGATGACAGGCAGGGGTCCTTTCCTGGTTTAATGAAGGGCAGGATGATACTGTTTTTCCAGTCCTTGGGGACGTTGCCTTGTGTCCATGTTGTGTTGATAAGGTGAAGCAGTTGGGTGTGCATTGTTGGTGGTAGGTATTTGATAAACTCGTATGGTATGCGGTCATGTCCTGCTGTTTTGCCTGTTGGGAGGTGGGCTATTGCGGTTTGCATTTCAGAAGTGGTGAAGGGCTTGTTCATTTGTGTAGGACGATGTATAGCTATGGTGATCTCATTACTGATCCTGTTGGCTTCTTCTTGGTCATCTGGGGGTTCCTGGTGTTGGTTATTTTGTATGCGGGTAGCTATTGCATCGGCTCTGTCTTTGGGTAAAAGGCACATCTCTCCATCTATTGTGAAGGGGAATGATGGGAAGGAGGGTCGTCCTGTGATGCTGCGGAATCTATTCCAGACTTCTGAAATTGGGGTGTCATGGTTTATGTTGCTACAGTATTCTCTCCAGGAGGATTTGCAGGTTGATCGGATTGTTTTTGTGGCAAAAGCTGTAGTTTTTTTAACTTGGATCCAATTCAGCAGTGATTTAGACCTTCGTTGTTTTTGGATAGCCCTTCTTCGTGTCGCTACAGCTCTGGAGCATTCCTCGGTCCACCAGGGTCTCAGAATTTTGTTGGATGGGAGTCCTGACGTGAGTTTGAAGTGTTGTGAGGCTGCTGTATCTATTGCTTCGGTCATTTTTGTATGCATGACGTTGGGGTCTGTATGGTTGCCATCTGGATTTTGTACAGTATTTTCCCAGGTCTTCCAGTTGAACTTTGGGGGGATACGCCATTTGGGTAGGGTAATGGGGTATATAGGTGGGCTGAAGTTTGTAAACTCTATGTGTAGGGGCCGGTGGTCCGTGCCCAGGTCTGGCCCTACTTTGGATCTTACCTCTGGGGAAAGGATTCCCGAGCCAAGGCATATGTCGATGGTGGAGCTGTAGTTCGTTTGTAGGTTGAAGTATGTTGGGATGAAAGGTTCTGATAGTAGGCTATAGTTGCTGTTTTGGATGTAGCTAAATATGTCGTTCCCTGCTGTATTGGCTGTGCCTCTGCTCCAGGAGGGGTGGTTGGCATTTAGGTCGCCTATCACCATGAAGGGTGTGGGTACTTGTTGGATATAATGAGTCAACTCCTGATGTGATATAGAACCCCCTGGATTATATGTTCCAATGATGGATAGTTGTGTTTTTTTATATGGGAATGAGACAGCTAGGATTTCTAGTGTTCCATTAGGGAATGGCCTGAGTTTTATTTCTTTTGCGGAGAGTTCGTGTTTGGTTAGCAGCAAGATTCCTCCTCCTGGTCTCCCTACTCTGTCTTTCCTTATGCTGATGTAGGGTTTAAGGTTGGGTTTATACTTGTCACTTAGCCAGGTTTCTGTTATAATTGCTACATGTGGGGATTTTGTTCTTAAGTAGTTTTTTAGTTCTGACAATGATGTTTTAAGGCACTTGGTGTTCCATGTCATTACTTGGAGGGGAGCCATAGTTACTAACGTTTTTTGTTGGTGTTTCTGAGGTTTCTGTGGCGGTTATCCTGAGGTGGTGATGATGGATGTTTGGTCTGGGTATGGGTGGTGTTGTTTTGGGGTGCTGAAAATCTGCCGTTTTGATGGTGGGGTTTGGTTGGCCTTGGCTTTTACTGTCGCTTGTAATTGTTTGTGTTTTGTTACTTTCATTTAGGCTATTTTCGGTTGGGATGCTCTTGAGTTGGCTGGTATTCCCAGTACTGGTACCAGTATCAGTTATTATTTGTTGTTGTTGTTCCGTGGGCTGTTGCTCTGTTGAGTTGACTTGGGTCATCGTGCACTCTGGTGACTCTGGTGATGGTTGTGGGGTGGGTGAAGCTGTATGGGCTGATGTATTTGGTGCCAGTACTGGTGGTGCTGTGGTATCGGTAGTTGTATCTACCGGTACTGGAGGTGTTGTGCAACTTGTGCTAGTTGCATCTACCGTTACTGGTGGTGTTGTGATAGCTGTAGCTACTGGTGCTGGTGGTGTTGTGGCTGTTGCAGTTGTAGCCTCCAGTATTGATGGTGCTGTGACTGTTGTAGCTACTGGTACTGTAGGTGTTGTGATAGTTGTGGTTGCAGGTGGTGTCGGTGTTGATGATGTTGTTATAGTTATGGCTGTAGTATGTGATGAGTGTGGTAGGGGGGGTTTTGGGCCTGGTGGAGGGACTTGGCAAGGCATTTGTGGGGGGTCTGGTTGTTGTGAGGGTGGCGGTATGGTTATGTTGGTGGAAGATGGTCCACCATCTGTATCAGTGCGATTATTTTTTGTTTGTACAGCATGTTGGAGGTTGCTGATGATGGAGGCCATTATGTGTAGCTGCTCCTCCATTGGCAATGATGTTATGGTGTTAATTATGTGTATGTGCTTGCCTTGGTCTTTGGGGTTGGGTGCTTGTGGCCTAGTGTTTGAGTTGTGTTGTGGGTGGGTGGGAAAGTTTGTTAGATAATTGTGGGATGTCCTAGTTGTGGGGTTCTGATTCTGTAAGACATGGGAGTATGATGTGCTGGGGTGAGGGCTAGGCTTGTTTCCCACTAGCGGACGGTATTCTGGTTGCACGGTTTGCACTGATGCACCTTGTTCCCTTGCTAGTGGTACCGGTACTGATGCAACATGTTCCTGGATTTTATTCGTAGTACTGGCTTCCTGAGGGTTATTTTGGTGTTTTGCCTTTACAAACTCTGGGCAGATGCTTGAGGTGGATGGGTGGTCTCCGCCGCAGTTTGGACATCTGAATTCTGTGCTCGTGCACTCACTGGTTGGATGTAGTTCAGCGCATGGATCTGTCAAATTGAGGGTTGGTGTCCTCTACTTCCCATAGCCAGTTCTGACTTTACCTTTTTCCTCATCCTTATACTGTATCTATCTTTTTTCCTGAGAGTGGTGAAGGCAGTGGAGCCTTAATGGTGTGCCCCTAGTTTCTTACTCTCACAGCCCATTGGTACAAGTCGGCCTTTCTCTGGCGTAGGGATACAGCGACCCCTTCGCCCGCCTCTTGAGTGGTGCAAGTTACGGTAATTTCCTGTTACTGCCTTATTGTAGCACAGTTAGGGCTGGTGTGGTGCGAATTTTCCAGGTGAAAGTGCTTCAGAGGGACTTAGTTGAGTCTTACTGAGACACTCATCACTAAACCAACATCAGCCACTATGATAACATAATGGGGCTGTGTTGTGGTAAGTTTTTATTATACTTTACAGTACTATAGAAAAGGGCTTGCACCCCCAAGCCAATGCCCCCGCCCGCCATCAGCCGCCCCCCTTGCAGTGCCACCCAATCGGGCGATCTCACCAGCACCTGGAAGGAAAACTAGGGGAAGGATATAGTAACTCAGAATCCAGCCAGGACACATTCAAAATCAAAGATGAATACAGAGTGTTCACCAACAAAGGGCTCCATCTTATCCACATTAACGCCAGATCAATGTACCATAAATTGTCATAAATAAACTTGTTAGCTAATAAGGCCAAAGCTTCAATAATTGCAATCACAGAAACCTGGCTGGATTCAAGTATAAACGATGGTGAAATAAACATTCAAGGTTTCAACATGGTTAGGAATGATCGCAATAGGCATGGGGGAGGAGTATGTCTGTATGTAAAAAAACAACCTCACACACACAACTAGGACCGACCTCCATGTAGAAAATCACGAAGCCCTGTGGATCGACCTACACCTGCCGAGGACAAGACCCATCACAATTGGGGTATGCTATAGGCCACCAGCCGACACACAATTCTTGACCAAATTTGAACGAACTTTGTCATCGCTAGACCCTCGGAATGAATCCATCATACTAGGGGATTGTAACCTGTGTTACAAACAACGAAATGATAGGCTTGTACGAGAATATAGGCATATACTGACAATGCACAATCACAAACAACTCATCACAACCCCCACACGTATCTCTGAGAACACTGCCACAATATTAGACCACATAAACTGTAACAGAGAGGACAAAATATCCCAATCAGGGGTTATACAGACTGGGATAAGTGATCACTTCGTCACATATTGCACACGGAAAACCACAAAAATTACCCTAGAGAATCACAAGATTATCAAAACAAGGTCACTCAGAAACTACAATAAGGAAACATTTCTGGATATTTTATGGAATACAGACTGGTCTCCAGTGTTTGGAAGTACAAACGTTAATGACGCATGGGTTGGCTTCAGAACCATCATCACAAACATCCTAGACGAAATAGCTCCTCTGAAACACATACGAATTAAAGCAAGGTCAGACCCATGGATCAACAATGACATACTACACCATCTGGAACACAGAGACAATCTGTTAAAAAGGCTAGCGAAATATAGACAGGATCAAGGTCTGAAACATGAGTTCAACAGGGCCAGGAATAAACCAAGTAGGAAAATGAAATCAGCGAAAAATAATTATTTTCACAATAAGGCAGAGGAATATCAGAATAACCCAAAGAAACTATGGAGGCACCTAAAAACAACAGGCTACAGCAACAAGACAAGGGATTCGTCTAACACTAATATTGCTCTCACCATTAATGATCAGGTTTGCCACGATAAACGACAAATTTCAACCTACTTCAACTCCTTCTTCACTTCCATAGCAAACACACTTGCACAGAACCTACCTCAACCTCTCAATAAATACACGACAACAACGGCCACCTTTCGTAATTTCTACAGAGATAAAGACATACACCCGAACACATTTAGATTGCAAAATGTTACACCAAAATACACTTTTGACGAGCTGTCTAACCTAAATGTACATAAGAGCACAGGACCAGACAAAATTCCTGCCAAATTTCTACGAGATGGAGCCATTGGTATAGCAGGCCCCCTAACCCACATCATCAACTTGTCAATTAACACCAACACAGTACCTGCTGAACTGAAGGAAGCTATTGTAACCCCTCTATTCAAGAAAGGAAATAAACTAGAAGTTGGCAACTACAGACCAGTTAGCATATTATGTATTGTATCTAAAATCCTTGAAAGAGCGGTATACACCCAAATTGAACACTACCTCAAACAAAATGATCTATTATATAAGTTTCAATCAGGTTTCAGATGCATGTACTCGACAGACTCCTGTCTCATCCACTTAACGGATCACATTCGTAAAGAAATGTCTAAAGGTAACTACACCGGTATGGTTCTTCTTGATCTACAAAAAGCGTTTGACACAGTAGACCATGATATCCTATGTAATAAACTACAAGCTATGGGCATAGGGTCTGTGAACTGGTTTAAATCTTATCTTAGTGGTAGAACCCAAAGAGTCAAAATTGATGATAATATATCTGATCCTATGCCAATTAACTGTGGGGTCCCGCAGGGAAGCATCCTTGGTCCCTTACTCTTTCTCTGTTATGTGAACGACATGGAACTGAGCGTCTCATGTAAATTATTACTGTATGCAGACGACAGCGTGCTTCTGGTTTCAGGAAAAGACCCAATAAGTATTGCCGCTTCACTTTCCAAAGAACTAGCATCATGTAGTGAATGGCTAGTGGACAATAGACTATCTCTTCACCTGGGCAAGACGGAAGCCATCTTATGTGGAACAAAACGCAAACTGAAAGACATTGTGGGCTTCTCGGTCAACTGTAATGATATTCCTATAACAACAGTGTCACAAGTTAAATATCTCGGACTGAAACTGGACGCGAGTTTGTCAGGTGAAACAATTTTGGAATCTATCCTGAGTAAGTGTAGAGCACGTATAAAATACCTGTATAGACAGGTGGGATGCTTGCCCGCGGCGACCAAAAAGACCCTCTGCCAAGCGCTTGTTCAATGTCATTTTGACTATTCTGTGTCATCCTGGTACTCTGCATCATCTAAATCAGCACAGCACAAACTTCAGGTCACTCAAAATAAAATGGTTAGGTTCATGCTGAACCTAGGACCCAGATCACATGTTGGTCAGGAACAACTTCAGTCACTAGTGTTGATATAGGTTAAGTGCACACACAACATATATACAGAGTGTACACATGCCTTAATCATATTGCAACATACACACATGTACTTTCAGGGCAATACTATCATTGTTTAATATCCCATGATAATATACCGTACTCTGTAGTATCGGCAGCGTTGCACCAAATATATTCGGCACCGCTGCACATGTTTTCATCAGTAACATCCGGTCGGCACTCAGCATAGCAGTGCCACCCCAGCTCTGTATACCTTAGGCTAATAAGAACCTATAAACTTATCTCTGGACTTTTATTCTACATCCTTGTGCAAGAAAGGATTATCAAGGTTGTTGTAGCTTCACATGACAACCATACATGGCACAGTGTGTTAATACAGCCAGGAGATACGAGCCAAGACCGGATTCTCAGCCAGCCATCTTGCAAGACCTCACCTCTCCAGCCCTGGATATATTATTGTGCAGTGCTTTATAGTGCAGTGAAGTACTTAAGAGTGTAGTGCAGTGCCTTTATTATATGTCCCATGTCATTTGTGCCCATTCCCAACTTGCTGTGAGGGTTATAGCCGCCGAAACATTGCTGGACAAGAGCGAGGAGTAGCATACCCTCCCCCTCTAACATCTCCAGCAACACAAGCTCTCACCCCTCACTGGGCCCTCAGTGCCTTCCAGCTGTGCCGGCACATGCGCGCACACGGACACACGCACATCGCTGCCAAGTCAACACGGTGGTGCCACGTCTACCGCACTCACTCTAGCACAGATAATTTCTCGCACTATTAAATAAACTGTTCCAGTTGTACTGCACATTTTCATCGTTCCTGCAAGACTAGTGTGTCAGCTATCAACCAATTATGGAGGGAGATGAGCAGATTCATGGGGAGCCCAGAGACACCCCACATGACCATACTGGGGAGGGAGATAATGGTGGAGATACTGTTGGAGTTGCTGGTAAGGGGTACCAGTCAGTTCATTCCACTCCAACCTCTCCTCCTCTCACCACCCCTCATTTTACTCCACCTCCCCTACACTATAGGGGGATGCCACCCCTGTCACCACATCCTGCAAGTCTACAACCTACTACAAGTGCAGACCTCCTTCAGCTCATACAGTATATGGAGCAATGCAGACAACGGGACGACTATACCAGAAGACAGGAGGAGGACCGGACCGCAGACAACAGGAGGAGGACCGCAGAAGATGGGAAGAGGAAAACAGACGACGCACGGAGGAGGACTACAGGAGACAGATGGACGATGCCAAGTTCTCCGCCCTTGTCCAGGCTCTGGCCCAAATTACCCCACCTGCCGC
Source organism: Paralithodes platypus (assembly GCA_032716605.1). Taxonomy (NCBI): domain Eukaryota; kingdom Metazoa; phylum Arthropoda; class Malacostraca; order Decapoda; family Lithodidae; genus Paralithodes; species Paralithodes platypus. The sequence goes on along the minus strand of CM064519.1, from coordinate 4,382,229 downwards.
CGCACCTACATCCACCTCACCGGGGACAACACCCAATTCCACAACATCCTCCACCTCCACCACAGAAGGCTATCACCCAGAACCCACCGCCCCTTCGTGCTGATGCCACCTTCCAGGTTTTCAGAGAATGGAGGCGTCGGTGGGACGATTACTCTATTATGGTAGACTTATCTAAATTACCGAGGGAGAAACAACTGATCCAGATGCGGATGTGCTTAACCCTGGAGACACAGCGGCTTTTGGAGCACACCTTAAGCATACCCCCTGACACCGACAAGACCGTTGACGCAGTCCTCGATGCACTTCAGGAGCACATCAAGAATTCTCGCAATGAAGCTCTCCATCGTAGGGACCTTTTCAGTTGCAAGCAAAAACAGGGCGAGTCATTCAACAACTTCTACGTCCGCCTCTGCCACATCGCCGAAGAAATTGACGTCTGCCCAGGGAACTCTTCAGCCTGCAAGGAGACCCAACTCAAGATGGTCATTCTGATGGGCATACATGACGAAGAACTTGTACAGAAGCTGCTTTCCCTAGACGCCACTCCTTCATTACAGGACATCGTCAACACTTGCCGTTCCTACGAGGCCACTCGAAGCGCTACGTCAGCCATACGTGCCCCAGGTTAACGCCATGTCAGCGTACAAGCAAGTTAAGCAACGCGACAAGTTCTCCACATCGCAACAGTCCTTGGCGTCGGCTGCCGCCTGCCAGCGTTGTGCTCGCCGGCACGACAAGAACAAGTGCCCGGCTGAAGACTACACCTGCACTAACTGCGGCCGTCGTGGTCATAAGCCTAGGACTCCTGCTTGCCCTGCAGCCACCGCCCAGTGTCGTCGCTGCAACCATATGGGCCACTACGACAAATGCTGCAGATCTTCCAAGACGCCCGCCACACAGGACAACGCCGCTTCCTCCCACAACAAGTCTACAGCAAAGAAGACCACAAGTTGCCGACGTGTGGGATCACCTGTTCAGGCACCCACACTGACATCCGTGAGTCTCACCTACAGCGGCACCACTAGAAAACTCCACATGCTTCCTGACACAGGTGCAGACATCACAGTGATCGGCCGACGACACCTCGACATACTTCGGATTCCTCTCAGCAGCCTACGACCTCCGCCTCCGACAACAACGCTCAACGCGGATGGCTCTGCAATGGCTCCTGCTTTGGGGACGTTTCATGCACAACTCACCATCAGCAAACGTTCCTGTTCTGCCACAATCCAAGTCCGCGAGGGTGTTCAGACGCCGCTTCTGTCCAAACGCCACTGTCAAGAATTGGCCATCATCTCAGCGAAATTCCCCAAGCCAATTCTACAGGTTAAACACATCTACAGGTGTAAGGAGCTACCCTTCACAGCCACCACGTCACCTGCACAAGCCAAGGAGTTCTTTCTTCGAGAGTTCAAGGACGTGTTGGTCTCCAAGGAGGATCTCCAGATAGCTCCACTCAAGCCTATGAAGGGTCCCCCAATGCGGATCCACCTCAAGGACGATGCCGTGCCTTTTGCCATCTACACCCCGTGGCAGATCCCCTTTGCTTTCAGGGACAAAGTTAAGCAGGAGCTAGTGGCACAAGGTATCATTAAACCGGCCGGCGATGAACCTTCAGAGTGGTGCCACCCCCTCGTCGTCGTCGCCAAGCCCAACGCCAAAGTTCGCCTCACCGTAGACCTCACCAAGCTCAACTGCCAAGTTTCCCGCCCAGCCCACCCCTCACCGACGCCTTTCGAAGCGATCCGCAGTGTGGCCCCGCAGGCGAAATTCTTCACGACGGCAGACGCCCTGAGTGGATATTGGCAAATGGAACTTGCGGAGGAGGACCAGCATCTCACAACTTTCATCACTCCTTATGGCCGTTTCCAACACTGTAGAGGTCCAATGGGTTTCGCTGCGACAGGTGACGCCTTCTGCCTTCGCGGTGATAGGGCCCTCCAAGGGGTGCAAAATTGTGCCAAGGTTGTCGACGACGTGCTGCTCTACGACGAGGACTTCAACACACATCTTCAGCGTATCCATGAAGTGCTCATACGGTGCCGCGACAGTGGGATCACACTCAACAAGGACAAGTTCGTGGTCGCCGCACCCAGTGTGAACTTCTGTGGGTACACGCTCTCAGGTGAGGGCATCTCGGCTGACCCTGGCAAAGTCGGAGCGATCAAGGACTTCCCGACACCAGCCAACATCACCGACCTTCGCTCCTTCATGGGTTTGGTGAACCAGCTGGCGGAGTTCACCCCCGACATCGCCACTACCGCTCAGCCCCTGCGCCCCCTGATGAGCCCGAAGAGGTCGTTTATGTGGACCGCTGACCATGATGAGGCTTTCCGCCGGGTCAAGGCTGCCCTGCTCAGTCCACCCGTCCTGGCCCCATTCGACCCTTCCCTACCAGTGATTCTACAAACTGATGCGTCCCGCCTTAACGGTATTGGATACGCCCTCCTACAGGATCATGGCAACAACCGTCTCCGCTTAGTTCAGTGTGGCTCGAGGTTCCTAAGCGACCCCGAGTCCCGCTATGCCACCATTGAGCTGGAGATGCTAGCCGTGGTCTGGGCCATGTCCAAGTGCAAGTTCTACCTCATCGGACTGCAACACTTCACCCTCATGACGGACCATCGCCCCCTCATCCCATCTTCAACAACTACACCCTTGATGCGGTTGAAAATCCCCGCCTCCAACGTCTGAAGGAGAAAGTCGCACCTTACCTCTTCACAGCCGTCTGGCGCGCTGGCAGGTTGCTCTGCATCCCTGATGCGTTGTCACGGGCCCCTGTCAGCCACCCGACGCCAGAGGATGAGTTAGCATGTGCCGACGCCACGGTTCACCTCAGGTCCCTCGTGACTGTCAACGCCGCCGCCACCGACGTCAACTCTCCTTCACAGGACGCAGACAGGATTCTCCAGGAACTCCGAGACGCAGCCAGAGCGGATACTGTGTACATCCGCCTGCGTGAGTGCGTTACTTCAGGTTTCCCCACCAACCGCTACGACCTGCACAACTCTCTACTCCCATTCTGGAAACTCCGAGACTACCTGTCAGCAGATGGTGAACTCGTCCTGTACGGAGCGAGGGTTGTGGTTCCTGAAGCCCTCCACCGCCGCACCTTGGCTCGCCTGCATGATAGTCACAGAGGCGTGGAGGCCACTAAGCGTAGGGCGCGACAGGCTGTCTTTTGGCCTGGCATCAACTCTGACATCGCCAATACAGTTCAAGCTTGTGAGCCGTGTCAGGTCTTACAGCCTAGTCAGCAGCAGGAACCCATGATCAACGACGACAACCCAACTAGGCCTTTTGAATCTGTTTCAGCCGACTTCTTCGCTGTGGCGGGGAAATCCTTCCTCGTCGTAACCGACCGACTCTCAGGCTGGCCCGTTGTCGTACCCTGCAAAGGAGATACTACCGCTTCAAACACCATCAGGATCTTCTGCCGCTACTTCAGGGAAGTTGGTGTACCCCTCCGCCTACGTACAGATGGAGGCCCACAGTTTACTAGCCGTGAGTTCCGGGACTTCATGGAGCGTTGGGGAGTCAATCACTTGGTCTCTTCCCCACACTCCCCACAATCCAACGGTCATGCCGAGTCTGCCGTCAAGTCCGTCAAACACCTTATACTGAAGACGGCTCCCTCAGGCAACATCGACTGTGAGGACTTTGACCGTGGACTGTTGGAGCTCCGCAACACCCCGAACTTCACAGGCCGCTCCCCGGCACAAATCTTGTATGGCCACCCACTACGGTCTTGTGTCCCTGCTCATCCCCAATCCTTTGCAGCAGAGTGGCAAGCCAAGGCCGAGGTCTGTGACCGCCGTGCAGCCGCCCACACTGCGCTGGTGCAGAGAAACTATGACCAGCACGCACGCCCCCTTCCCAGGTTGAGAGTCGGTACCACAGTGCGGATCCAAGACCCGACTTCTCACCGCTGGGACAAGGTTGGGGTCGTCATGGGCTGCGGCAGGTCCAGGGATTATGAGGTTCGTCTCCCCAGTGGTAAGATATATTGGCGGAACCGTCGCTTCCTCTGCCCAGTGAATTCCCCTGGTGTTGAACCCCTCCCCCATAACCCTGAGATCCCTGTGTCTTGCACGGACCCAGAAAGAGAGTCCTTCACTTCCCCCATGGCCCCACGTAGGTCTGAACGGCTCCTAGAAAAAGAGTCAGCTCGACAACGTCTTGCGAGCTTGAAGGGGGAGGGAGATGTTGATATAGGTTAAGTGCACACACAACATATATACAGAGTGTACACATGCCTTAATCATATTGCAACATACACACATGTACTTTCAGGGCAATACTATCATTGTTTAATATCCCATGATAATATACCGTACTCTGTAGTATCGGCAGCGTTGCACCAAATATATTCGGCACCGCTGCACATGTTTTCATCAGTAACATCCAGTCGGCACTCAGCATAGCAGTGCCACCCCAGCTCTGTATACCTTAGGCTAATAAGAACCTATAAACTTATCTCTGGACTTTTATTCTACATCCTTGTGCAAGAAAGGATTATCAAGGTTGTTGTAGCTTCACATGACAACCATACAACTAGGTATGCTCAATGTCTCTGACAGGGCCAAACAAATCAGGCTAACTAATGCCTTCAAAATTTTCTATGACAGAGCTCCAGAGTATCTAAAGAATGATTTTGTTAAAGCAAATGAGAGGAGTGGACATAATACAAGAAACATGATGTTTAATTTTAAGGTCCCGAGAATCCAAGGACAGGGTAAGCAAACATTCTTCTTCACTGCCATCAAAGACTGGAACGACCTACCCCAGTCAGTCCGTGAAAAGAGAACACTGTAGACGTAGCCTAAAGGAACACCTGAACCGGACAGCTGCGAGAAGGGAGCACCAAGCTTATGTCTACTACTAAATACGACATAAGAGATAGACAAACCAAACTGAAATGATTACTGATTACGGATTACTGATATTTACTATAGGATGTAAGGTATCTTAAAATAACCCCCTAGAAATACTTTCTCTAAAGTATCTATTTCTTTATCCTCCCCTTTTCCCCAGCTAACCTAATCCCACAAGGACCCCAATGGAAATAAGCCTAACGGCCTTATTGGGCTATCCTTAGTTGGAATTATGCAAGGCTGGTACATGTCATATTTGTAACAAACTATGTGGTACCAACTCTGTAAATTGCTGACTGAATAAATATTATTATTATTATTATTATTATTATTATTAACCGGGCGTACTGTCCTGTTTACATAGGTCGCGCGCTTGCGGTTACGTTCCACTATATTTTAACTGCCTTGTTTCTGTTATTTGCCCCCTGCTGGCAATATGATGATGACAATAGGTCATGGGGGGATGAGGGGGGCTTCATCAACCTACTATTGTATCCCAAGGCAGTCAAAATAGACGGAAACGTGATCGCGAGCGTGCGAGTAGTGTAAACAAGGAAGGCGATACACCCGAATACTACATCCTTACCAAAAGCAGTACTGTACAGTAAAAGAGACAGACATAATGGTTAAGGTTGGGTAAGACCTTTTTGAGTTATAGAAGCTAGTGGTCAAGATTTCTGGTCTAACTAGGCTATAGGCTAATGATAGGTTAGTTGTTGTTGTTATTGTTGTTCCCCAAGCTGCCTGGCCGAACAGCCCCAAGGCCCCGAGCAATTCCAAGGCCATAACCGAGCGCCCCCACAGAACCCTCCCTGCCGACCACAATAAAGCCTGGGTGACCGAAGCCACTCCATGGCGGGGAGCTGAGGAGGGTGCGGAAACGCCCGGGAACCCAAAGCCCCACCCAGGGCCCTGTGCCCCTCAGCAATTATGAAGAGAAAGTTGAGGGGCAAGGGAAAAATGTGACGCTTTGGCTTCCAATCTTGGTAGATTGGGAGATCAATCCACGGAAAAGACGCCGTCACTTGAGATCTAGAAAACATATAAGTTAAAGGAACAGTCAGAGTAAGCTATGGGTATGGCAGAGATCGCTCAGCTCTCACTCTGATAGACCAGCCCATCACCACATGACTAGAACCCAATCTTCTCAGCATCAGCTAGGAAAGGCCCTAGAAAGCCGCCTTTGGCGGGGGGATAGCTCCTCTATTTCAACCCCTTTCGAGGTTGGGCACCCGCCATGATAGGTTAGTTGGTTAGGTTAGGTAACAGGTAAGGGTTGTTAGGCCTACCGTAGTTAAATCAGATCAGACGGAGGCGATTTTCACTCTCCCGCACTGCTTTCTAGTAATTTGATGTCTTCTACATTTTTCATAGCAGCGGGGACGCCCCAGGTTAGGTCAAGTTATCAGGTTATGGTAATGACAATATTGTCGTCGGAGGTCTGGAGGAGGCGGGTGAGTCACGTAAGGGTTTGTTAACGTCCATAAATATCCTCGCTAGTCGGCGACTTGGCGTTCATGCTCCCGTAGTGCTTTTCAGTAATTTGACATCTTGTACATCATTATTAAGAGCTGCCCCAGGTTAAGTTAGGTTGTCAGGTGAGGGTAATGACAATATTGTTGTCAGGGGAGGCAGGTGAGTCACATGTTTCTTTACGTCCATGAGTATTCTTGCTAGCACGACAGAGAAGGGAGACCAAGGGAGAACGCCCACTAATAAAGTTTTACCATTATTACATAATGATGAGCTATATTTATAGGCCTAACACTTGTTAAATTTTCAGTGGATCAGAAGCTGCCTAGGCTAAACTATGGTACGATTAAACAGGGGTAGGCTATCTTGAAATATATATTGATAGGCCTAGGGTATATACTGTACCTATTATACCATACCGTATATTTCTCAAGACCTTCCTACATTATCCATACGAAGAAACGTTGCATCCCTTGCATTATTCTACAGATATTTTCACAGCAATTGTTCCGAGGAACTTGCTTCAATTGTGCCGCCTCTCCACATCTTTCCCCGTAGAACTAGGGCAGCTGAGAGCGCCCATGAATTTACACTTTCTCCTCCACAATGCAGAACTTCTGCTTATCAGAATTCATTTATCCCCAGAGCTACTACTTTTTGGAATTCACTTCCCTCGAATTGCTTTCCACAAACTTACAATCTACAAATGTTTAAATCCAGTTGTTACAAACATTTTATGAATGGAGGATGCCTTTAGGCACATGGACCTTTTTGTTTTATCTGTGTTTTTCCTTACTCCGTTCATTGTCTCTTTAAAAAAAAAAAAAAAAAAAAAAAAAAAATGGAGTAGGCCTAGTCTACTCCCCCCCCCCCCCCCCCCAAGTGCACTGAAGTTAGTTACATAGCCTATGTACTTTTTACTCAATGTGTCAACAAGGAAAGAGTAAAAAATAAATAGGCCTAACTAACTTCAGTGCACTAAATACTTAGGCCTGCCGCCTACTTACTTGATATACTACTTGGTGTAGTCTAGACTAGACTCAGAGGTGCCACCTCAGATAGCTTGCCTGTCCTGCCGCCTGCATCCCTCTTCTTGAGGTCCACTTGATCAGCTATTGAGTTGTAGGCTAAGCCGCTCTGCAGAGTGACGTGTACCCAGAAACTGGTGGCGCATCAGGTAGGCTTCTTAGGAATACCGGTACCGTACTGTGGTAGTTCTGTAGAATGTAGATTACATTAATTTTGTAAGTGTCTCTAAGTAGCTTAGCCTAACTATAATTCCTGCAGACCTGCAGTAGCGTATAGCCACAGCCCTGTTCCAAGTTACATCTACAGGGAAGCAGCATCAACGGACAATGAAAACAACAGCAAACAACCACAGCCCGACCGCGAGTATCCCCTACTCTCTCCCGCACAAACAGCTGATCGACGCGGACCAAACCACACCTCCAGTCGTATGATAAACAGTAAGAAAAAACTATGTATAGTCTGTAATATTGGTTTCAACAATAGGAGTTCACTTTTACAATGCAACAGTTGTAATGAAATTGTTCATAACCGATGTACTTACGTTAACAGTAGAAACAAAGTTGAATGTGTTAAATGTAGGAACTCAGCTGTACAACATCGCGAAACCATTTGTTTTATTTGTGAATCACTCATAACACGACGTCAGAAGATCCAAAACTGTGTAAAGGCCTATTTGGTAGCCTAACTCATGCCGTGAAATATATTTGGTGACCTAACCCATGCAGTGAATAAGATTTGGTGACCTAATCCATGCGGTGAAAAATATTTGGTGACCTAACCCATGCCGTGAACAAATATTTGGTGACCAAATATACCATGCAAATCCTATCATGATGTATGTAACTCTTACTAAATAAAGTCAATCAATCAATCAAATGCAGTCAATTTCGAACTACCGTATTGCTATAATTCACACTTAACCTAGCCTATATTTATTGTGAATAGATTATGGACTAAAGTATATTCAAAATGGACTTATTTGAGTGTTTTGAATAAAGAAAATAATAATTACCGGTATATTAGTATTAGTACTATTTAAACCAAATGACGACAATCGACAAGTAATGAGACATGACATTAGTACCGAATCCTTTTGTGCACTACAGCACATAGAGAAGGTTTCGGTTCTGCCATGACTGTTCAAGCTAAACAGCAAGTGATGAATTTTTACATCATATTCAAATAATATGTAATAGCACTGTCCATGGTTGTAAAACAAGTGTATGTGCATTTCAAAACCAGCTGTCCTCGTCAGCTGTATTTGGAACACTGGTTATTGCACTTTGGACAGTTTACACTTATTGGAAGGCGAAAAGGTCTTAAGCAGCCTTAGTGTTTTTAAAGACGGTGGAAAAAGCTTTGATCGGCTCACACCCTCTACACAAGCTGGCCAGAGTCAAACTGACAGCTTATATCCTGGGCCACCTGTTTTCCAAATCATGGCATCACCTGATTGGTCGATAGACATCACGTGTCAGTGAACTCGAGTACTCTTGGCATGAATTAGGTAGGGTGATTACTTTGGCCACGACGCCACCAGTATAGTTCATTGCATTCGCCACCAGATGTCTCAGTTGTTGACTGACAGTCACGCAAAAGAAGTCTCCCAGATGAAGACGAAAAAGAAGAAGTGTAAACAAACCCTTAAAACGTAAATATCCATATATGTATTATGTTAGTTTCCCGGGAATGACACCTACATCAACAATTTGGAGAAAAATCGCTTAATCACATGCTATTGAGCTTAATTTTTGGAAAAATGTTATTTTAATACCACAAATTTTCCGAGTGTTTTTTATAAAAGAAATTGTTCATTTGCATCAATATATAGTGTTTGTAATTAATTAGAAATCTCGGGAAAACCTATTTTCCCCATTAGGCCTATTGATCGATGTTGAGACACGCCCCCGATAGTGATTTGAAAATACATTAGCCTAACCTAACAACCTTACCTAACCTAACCTAGTATTATGGGTGGGGGCTGCTGCCCCCACACCCCCGCTGGTTGAGTACTAATCCCTTGGTAAAAAAAAAAAAAAAATTGGCTGTTGATTATACGAAGGTGAAAGAAAGTCGATGAAGTCTACGTGTTTACTCTGCAATCTTCAGCTTTGATTGTACATGATAACGGGAAAGTACCGTATTGACAACCTTGTTACGAAACTTAAATGTTAGTACCATACTTTTATATTAGGGTTTTCCGAGGGTTTAACACATTTTCATATGATCTTTAGAGCTATCGATGACTGGAAGTACCGTATTGACAACCTTGTTACGAAAAAAGACATTTTAGTACCATACTTTTTTATTAAGTTTTGCCGAGGGTTAAAACAAATTTTCGTATGATCTTTAGAGCATATAGATTCAATATTTATCTTCAAATATATCAAAAAAAATTGTGGTATTAAAATAACATTGAACCTAATTTTTTACCAATATTGTAGCGCCTCCTGTATTGACCCATTTATTGACTTTATTCCAAAATTTTCTATTTTCTTCCGCACCTTTCCCAGTTTCTTGGTTGACTGGCGCATAGACACACATAAAAGTATACCTATCTATCCCAATCTTGCATTCACACCATACAATTCTTGAGTCCACGCATCCATAGTTTTTCACACACTTCCTCAACTTTTCTGACAAAATTACTGCTACCCCTTCCGTTTTCTTACGTTTATAGATAGGGTGGTTGTGGGGTTTTGAACAGAAATATTGAGAGTGTAAATGAGAGGTTAATTGGAACAATTTTAGCGTCAGGCGAAAGCGATAAGGATATTCAGTCTCATGCTAAAAATGATGACTATAATGCAAATAATAGTAGTGATGGTGCAACAGAAGATGGAAATGTCGCTAAAAACAAAGGTAAATTAGGTATAAAGAAAAGAAGTAAATTGAGAGTATATTACACAAACTGTAGGAGTCTATGTAACAAAATGAACGAACTTAGAGCCCTTGTTAGCAAAGAAAATATAGACATAATAGCGCTAACTGAAACGTGGATTAATACAGAAACCAGGCATTTTTTAGCAGAATTTGATATACCAGGATATAGTTTGTTTAAATATGACCGAACAAGTAAGAGGGGTGGCGGTATAGCAGTGTTTGTCAGGAGTACATTAAAAAGCTGTATTAAATCAGGTATTAGACTAAATAACGATAATGAAAGTGTTTGGGTAGAGGTTAACGAAGGTAGTGAGACCATAGTTATTGGAGTTATGTATAGACCGCCAAATATGAGTAGAAATGACGGAACGTCATTATGGGAGGAAATTAAAATGGCATCAAGGTTTAGCAATGTGTGCATTATGGGGGATTTTAATTTTCCGAATATAGATTGGCAGCATCAAATAGGAGACTCTGATTCTGAGGAGTTTATAGAGGTAGTACAAGATAGTTTTTTATTTCAATTCATAGATACGCCGACTAGAGGTAATAATATTCTCGATTTAGTTTTCAGTAACAATGAACATATGGTAAATAATGTAGAGATAGGGGACCACCTAGGAAATAGTGACCACAATTCTGTGTATTTTAATATACAATGGAAAGGTAATACCAGAGAGAATACAACATTAATACCTGACTTTAGAAAAGCCAATTATGGTGGGTTAAGAAGAGCCCTATTAGCGGACCCTATGGTCAAAAAATTAAGTCGATCCAGGTGTCCAAATGAGTGTACCCCTTCTCAGGCACCTGTCATCTTAAGTCAGGAAGAGACGTCAACCTTGGTAGATACATACGATAATTTTATCAAGTCAGTATTCAATGCACAAAATAAATACATCCCCAAAAGAAAATTTAGATCAACACAGAACCAACCCAAATGGATGAATAATAGACTATTAGATCTTCTAGGACAAAAGAGAGGAATATATAGAAAAATTAGAAAAGGCGAAATTCACCTACTTGCTTACTATCAGAATCTATCAAGACAGGTAAAAAAGGATATTAGGAAAGAAAAAAGAAATTATGAAATTAAGGTTGCCAATGACTCAAAAAATAATCCTAAAGCTTTTTACCAACTATATAAATCCAAGGTTAGAGATGTAATTGGTCCCCTTAAAACTTCGATAGGAGAAATGACAGAAAATGATTTAGAAATGTGCAGTACATTAAATGGTCAATTTCTTTCCGTTTTCACTAATGAAAATTTGGCACAGTTTCCAGAAGTCCGTAAGGTATATAGCGATAGTATAGAAAATAGGTTAAGTACGGTTACTATAAGTAGAAATGATGTGCTTAAGGAAATTGACAGACTGAAACCTCATAAATCGCCTGGTCCTGATGAGGTATATGCTAGAGTATTAAAAGAATGTAGGGATGAGTTAAGTTACCCATTAACATTTTTATTTAACAAGTCATTGGAGACAGGTATAGTTCCAGAAGCTTGGAAGCTTGCAAACGTAGTTCCGATCTTCAAAAAAGGTGACAAATCAATAGCATCCAATTACCGTCCCATTAGTCTTACATCAATCATAGGAAAGCTACTAGAGTCAATTATTGCTAGTAAAATTAGAAACCACTTAGATACATATAATTTAATAAATTCTTCTCAGCATGGATTCACTCAGGGACGTTCTTGCCTTACTAATTTGCTTAGTTTTTTCTCAGAGGTATATGAAGCAGTAGATAATGACAAGTCATATGATATAATATATTTAGATTTCAGTAAAGCTTTCGACAGAGTCCCCCACGAGAGATTGATGAGAAAGGTTGAGGCGCATGGAATAGGTGGGGCGTTGTTGGGATGGATTAGGTCATGGCTAATTGGTAGGAAGCAGAGAGTCAGCATAAATGGTACGAAGTCAGAATGGGGAGCAGTCAAAAGTGGTGTCCCCCAGGGATCTGTATTAGGTCCTCTGTTGTTTGTTATATACATAAATGACCTTGATTTAGGTATAACTAGTAGGATAAGTAAATTTGCAGACGATACCAAGATGGGGAGAACAATTGATTCAGATAGAGATATAGAGTGCCTCCAAAGGGATCTAGATACCTTACACGAATGGTCAGTAAATTGGCAGATGAAGTTTAACATTGACAAATGCAAGATATTAAAGATAGGGAAGATGCATACAAATGTTAAATATAAACTAGCTAATGTGGAATTAGAAAACTCGAATTGTGAGAAAGATCTAGGTGTGTTTGTTAGCAATGATTTGAAGCCTAGACAACAGTGTATAAGCGTTCGAAACAAGGCAAACAGGATTCTCGGGTTCATCTCAAGGAGTGTGAGTAACAGAACTGCTGATGTTATCTTAAAACTTTACTTGTCATTAGTGAGACCCCATATGGATTATGCTGTTCAATTTTGGTGTCCTTATTACAGAATGGACATAGATTCATTGGAGAGAGTACAACGTAGAATGACAAAAATGATCCATAATATTAGAAATCTTCCGTATAAAGAAAGGTTGAAGAAATTAGGCTTACATTCGTTAGAGAGACGCAGAGTTAGAGGGGATATGATAGAGGTGTTCAAGTGGGTTAGTGGGATTAACAAAGGGGACATGACAAATGTACTAAAGCTCAGTGATAGCGAAAGAACTCGTACCAATGGTTTCAAATTAGATAAATTTCGTTTCAGAAAAGATATAGGCAAATATTGGTTTGGTAACAGAGTTGTAGATGGGTGGAATGGACTACCAAGTGCTATAGTGGGATTAAAAACGATAGGGAGCTTTAAGATAAAATTGGATAAGCATATGGACGAGAAGGGTTGGGTGTGAAGGGGGATCAGCAGGGTTGGGCCAATCAGCGCTCTGCAGACCCCCGTAATCCTGCGTTAATCTCTAACCGTTTTGGTAAGATGATCCTCAGGGTATTAGAGTGTTGAGCCTATAATTGGGCTTTGTAATTGGGGTTGTGTGGGACAGGGATCTGCCTTGCTTAGGCCAATCGGCTTTCTGCAGACTCCCATTTTCTTATGTTCTTATGTTCTTATGTTCTTATATCCTGCATCCAATCCAGACCAGACAACCCATCCTTCCCCACCCCACAAATCATGCTCACTCTCACCATCCCACACTCCAGAACCCAACAGGTGCGTCTCACCTACCCCACACACATCCACACATCCATCTTTAAGCTCTCGCATCAGACACTCTCTCTTGCTAAAATAATTTATGCCATTGGCATTGAAGGCAGACACGGTGCACGCTTTCCTTCACCCGAACGACGTTTCCACCACTTTTCTGCAATGCGACATAAACTTAGGCCTAGGCCTAAACTAAAAATAAATTGTGGTGCGACTTGTAGGCCTAGGCCTATATTGACCATCAGTCCATGATCCATATATTTTTAGCCTACCCGATGCAAATTTCTGTCTCTATTTGTCAGACCCCTCATAATCCTCATCTAAGGCAATGGCATTATTGTCAATCCTAAACTTCCTTTTGGGTGATGTATGCTCTTTTTAGATTATTTTTCTATCTTCAACCCTTCCTTGTCATTAACCTAACCTAGACCTAGTACATGGGATACAAGACTAACCGGGAAGGATGTATTATCCGGGCGTATGGTCGTCATGTTTACATAGGTAGTGCACTCACAATTACTTCCTGTCTTCTTTTTTGTTATTTGGGTCAATATACAGGAGGCGCTACAATATTGGTAAAAAATTAAGCTCAATAGCATGTGATTAAGCGATTTTTCTCCAAATTGTTGATGTAGGTGTCATTCCCGGGAAACTAACATAATACATATTATATGGATATTTACGTTTTAAGGGTTTGTTTACACTTCTTCTTTTTCGTCTTCATCTGGGAGACGTCTTTTTCGTGACTGTCAGTCAACAACTGAGACATCTGGTGGCGAATGCAATGAACTATACTGGTGGCGTCGTACCAAAGTAATCACCCTACCTAATTCATGCCAAGAGTACTCGAGTTCACTGACACGTGATGTCTATCGACCAATCAGGTGATGCCATGATTTGGAAAACAGGTGGCCCAGGATATAAGCTGTCAGTTTGACTCTGACCAGCTTGTGTAGAGGGTGTGAGCCGATCAAAGCTTTTTCCACCGTCTTTAAAAAACACTGAGGCTGCTTAAGACCTTTTCGCCTTCCAATAAGTGTAAACTGTCCAAAGTGCAATAACCAGTGTTCCAAATACAGCTGACGAGGACAGCTGGTTTTGAAATGCACATACACTTGTTTTACATGGACAAATTCGAAACAAAAATCCACCAGCTGTTGACCAAGATGAGTGGTGATCGAGCCTCCAGCGGCCAGCCAGGCAGCCCAGTACCTCCTCTGTTCATTAAGGTTAGTTGGTTGGTTGTGACAACATAAAGGAGCCGGACCACAGCTAGCTAGGGAATCTTAATGGGTCATCGCAAAGTAACATAAAGTAAAATATTTTTTCGCATAGGATTAAACTGGCATGCAAGGGCTAGTTGGTTACCATACTGATGTTTTGGACCGACAGTTAGCCCATCGATCTTTTTAGGCCTAATAGGTCCGGTAGAGCATAGGCTATACATCATTGCTATATATGTCATTAAGAGCTGAAATGTATTATAAGGGAGAACAAAAATAACATAAAATACATAGGCCTACTGTAAAACAACAAGTTTTTCAGCCAGTACCCAATCAGCGGGGGTGGCAGCCCCCACCAATAATACTAGGTTAGGTTAGGTAAGGTTGTTAGGTTAGGCTAATGTTAACCCCATTCTTACTAGGTTAGGTTAGGTAAGGTTGTTAGGTTAGGCTAATGTTAACCCCATTCTTACTAGGTTAGGTTAGGTAAGGTTGTTAGGTTAGGCTAATGTTAACCCCATTCTTACTAGGTTAGGTTAGGTAAGGTTGTTAGGTTAGTCTAATGTTAACCCCATTCTTACTAGGTTAGGTTAGGTAAGGTTGTTAGGTTAGGCTAATGTTAACCCCATTCTTACTAGGTTAGGTTAGGTAAGGTTGTTAGGTTAGGCTAATGTTAACCCCATTCTTACTTCGTTAGGTTAGGGTAATGTTAACCTTATGAAAACCCAAACAAAGAGTTTATTAGGGTTACTGTGTAATTTTAACATAAACATTAGTAAAAATCCGAGCCTTGGCTCGTGTTTTCGAAATGTCGGGTTATATGGGTATGGAAATTTACAAAACCCGAGCCAACATGTTAATAAGGTTACTGTGTTATTTTCATTTTTAAATTAGTTAAATCCGAGCCAAGGTTCGTCAAAACTTGGCTCGGCTTTTCAAAAAGTCGGGTTTTATGGGTCTGGAAATTGACAAAATCCGAGCCAATAATTTACCAAGGTTACTGTGTTTTTTTAATTTTTACATTTGTTAAATCCGAGCCAAGTTTCGTCAAAACTTGGCTCGGGTTTTCAAAAAATCGGGTTTTATGGGTCTGGAAATTGAACAAACCCGAGCCAAATTTGGGTTACAAATGTGTATTATCGTGTTCTATAGTGTTCTATACGCTTTTTATCCCTCAATTTCCCTGATCTTCATAGCCCTCCCCACTATCGGGGGGGCGTGTCTTTAGATTGATGGATAATGGGTAAATGCTTAATTCCCATTCAATTTCATCACTAGATACGACTAAAACACCAAAAACAAAATCAAAATACCAAAAAAAATACCTGAAAAACACATTGTTGCGTCTCCTGTATATTAACCGTTATTTGTTCCCTGCTGGCAATATATATGATGATGACAAAAAGTTACAGGGGGGGGGGGGGCAAAGCCCCCCTCAACCTATTATTGAATCCCATGGCAGTCAAAATAGACGGGAACATGATTGCCAGCGTGCGAGTAGTGTAAACAAGGCAGGCGGTACGCCCGAATACTACATCCTTACCGACTAACCTTCACCTAATATGTGTTTATACATAGACTACAGTAGATCTGGACTGGAAACGAAAATGGAACTTTGCAGTAAGGGATCCAAAATCGGAGAACGAACCCCCAAGTTTGAACCTCGAAACTGCGAAAATATCACATTTTCACGGTTTCGAGGTTTGAACTTGGGGGTTCGTTTTCCGATTTTGGGTCCCCTATGTAAAGTTTCATTTTTGTGTCCAGTCCAGATCTACTGTAGTCTATGGTTCATAGTATAGTAACCAGTACGTGGGATACTATACAAAGTTTTAACCCTTACCCACCAGGTGCTAAGTGTTCCCTCCTAGTAGCCTACCTAGTTTATTCAAAAGAAAATGGCTAGCATACAAATCGGTGCTGTCTATAGGAGAGTACTGGCAACCTTGTTCTCAAAAAGACATTGCAGATTTGCAGTAGGCTACCATATTTTTTATTTAGTTTTGTCGGGGGTTGAAACACATTTTCATATGATACCCGGTACCATATCTGTCTTCAAATAAATGAAAAACATCTGTGGTATAGGCCTAGCCTAGAAATAAACTTAGGCCTAGCCTAAACTAAAAATAAATTGTGGTGCGACTTGTAGGCCTAGGCCTATATTGACCATCAGTCCATGATCCATATATTTTTAGCCTACCCGATGCAAATTTCTGTCTCTATTTGTCAGACCCCTCATAATCCTCATCTAAGGCAATGGCATTATTGTCAATCCTAAACTTCCTTTTGGGTGATGTATGCTCTTTTTAGATTATTTTTCTATGTGCAACCCTTTGTTTCTTGCTGCAAGAGCCCTCATCCTTATCTGTCATGCCCAGCTTCCTCTTTGTAGTCACAACCACCTTCTCAAAACAGTCACCACTTCCCACGTTCATGTTACTTTTATCTTTTATACATTCTTTTTCTTTCCACTTCAGTGCTATGGGCAGACTTTGAGGACCAGCCTCCTCCTCCTTAAAGTAAACAGAACAAAAGTCGTCAATCACTTCTTGTTGCCTTTTTTCATAGACATAGTCCTGCAACCTTTCTCCTCTCCAAAACCATGGCCATAGAGAGTGAAACATATTTTTTTTTCATATTTCAAAGCCGACATGCCAAGTAATGGGCAATCTAGGCCTATATGTTGAAGCACCAACATATTTACATTAAACCGTGCCGACCCTATAGATATGTGGCAATTTGGAATATAACCATGGGAGGGTTTTAGTCCAGTTACCGTGGATATACCGACAGATTTCTCAAACTTATGCATAGACCTATCAAGTTTGTGTCGTTCAGCTAAATGTTTTGGAAAAAATGAATGGCTAGCACCTGTGTCTATAATGAATGGCATACCGCGACACATACCATCAATGCTACCAAAAGCTAATGCGCAAGCCCGTGGAATCGGTGAGGCACGAGTGTACCTGACAAACAAATACGGCTTTTCTTTGTCAGTATCTATGAAACACCGATGACTGAATAATACATCAGTGCCTAGACAACCATATCCCTGATAAGGCTCATCCTGATAAAGAAACACTGTCACATGTGGGCGAAAGATAAATCCACTTTTGCACTCAAGTGAGCAACGTCCTACAGTTCCTTTCAGGTTAGGAAATGTTTTAGATATTATAGGGCTAGGCCTAACTTTCTTGAATTTATCTTTAAGGTTTAATTTTTCTACAAAGTGAATGGGAATTGTTGTGAATGGAGCGCCAGAGTCAACAAGTAATGTTATTTCAGTGCCGTTCACTGTAACGTCCAAATACAAGCTATTTCCCCCCCCACCCCATCTAAGAAAAATTTTAGCCATAGCCTAGCCTAGCCTAGTTGTTTATGAAACGGTTACCGGAACAACTAGGCCTATGCTATATTATAACACTTGGCTAACTTAGGACCAAACTGATTAAACAAACAACACGAAATAGACGCGATTATGCTATACCAAACTAGGTTGATAAGCGAGATTCCTGAAACTCCGTGCAGACAGTGCGGCTATCTCTGTTACTATGAAGCCCTTTCAATCTTTCATCAGCACGAAAAGTGACGAAACTCCCTCAACGCAGTGGTGCCAAATCAGAGTGCATAATTATTACCAAAGACCCTATCATCTCAATGATATACCACAATTGTTTTTAAAGTCGCTAGAAGGCTACTAGATAGTAATTAAATTCTGAAATTCTCTAAAATGAATCTTGATAGATAAAATTATTTGTTGCTAGATCAGATCAGATGTGGTTCAGGAAGTAATGCCTTAACAACGGACTTCCCTGAGAGGTTCTTGTAATTTTTCTTTTGTGACGTGCTGTTATAGGCCTATAATTTATATTGTATTTCTTTTTCTTTTTTTCTATATGTTGCATTATAATCTATTTCTTCTTATTCGCTAGATCACTAGTTTAGTTCAGTTCAGTTCAGTTGCTGGTCGGGAAGCTATGCCTTTGCGACGGCGCCTCCCTTTTGTCGTGTTTTCTGTTTTTCTAATTTAACAGTAAAATTTGTTATGTGCTATGTGCTGTTTTCTTCTTTCATGCTCTTCTTTCTTCTTGCTTATTTTCCTTCTTGATTGTTGTTCTTGTTTCTTCTTTCACCTTTATATTTTCTTTGCAGTTTCTTCATGTGTTGTTCCTTTGCTTTTCTCTCTTTCTCCAAAAACTATATATTGCCTTTTTGACCCTACCTGTGCTTTGTCTACTAAACATTAAGCTACCTAGTATATGGGATTCATCTTCTATATATGGTTGTTGGAATAGAGGTTCCAGTCTTCTTTCTTCTGTGTATGCAGGGCACCACATAATTAAATGCTTAAGGTCCTCTATTCCATCCCCACACATATTACATCCTGTGTTTCCTCGTGTAAATCTATTTCTATCATTTAGCTGTAGGTTATTTGTTCTCGCTTTGTATAGGATAAGAGAAGCTGGTCTGTTATCATATTTTTATGTTCTATCCAACAACCAACTCTACTCCTAAAATCGATTAATTCGATATTAGTTCTTCTCCCCTCATTTCTTTCTTATATACTTTCTATAAATATCTAAACTAGTTTTCTTGTTCAGTTCTTCCCTCCACATTTTAGATGGATGGTGGAAGTATAGTCTATAAAATGGCACTCCCTGATGTATGTTTGTTTCTTGTGGTCTTGGTCTTTTCTGTTTGCATTTCCTTTACTTTAAATATGATCTTGTGTGAAAATATCTATATGGGTGGATGGATGTCTACCTAGACAGATCCTGTGTAACAACTATATTGCCAGGTTGCAAGACCTCTGTGGAATAACAAGTTATTATACAGGGGGATATATGTATAGGCTTAACTATTTTGACTAACTCTGTGAATTGCTTGTAGGCCTACCCATTTAATAGCAAGTCAGGAGCATGGTCAAAGGACATTCCGATGTTGTTTATATGTTTTTATTCCTCATCAACATAACGAATGCTCCTGGCTGAAATAACAAATAAACACAATTAGACAAAAGCATAACAGATGTAACATAAATGATATGATATACAGTGAACTACAGTAAACTTAAGTAATACAATGTTTGCCCACAACTCATCAATGCATAATTAAGGATCACCTAGTCACTATGTGGATATCCCGACAGTGTGGTGTAGTGGTTAGACAAATAGTGAGATGCGAGGGGAGAAAGATATGTGCTAAAAGCACCATCACTGCAACTGTTCCGCCCATCAACAACAATTATAACATTCAACCCTCCAACCAGGATTGTTACCATACAAGGATGCAATATCAACAAGTTCAGAGGGCAGCCACATGACTCCAGATAAAACGCGCTAAACAGGGAAGACTATATCAGCACCGCCAACGGGCAGCAACAGGGCTCAAAAGAAAACTGTTATGCCACGATTCCAAGAAACCATCTTAGAAACGTTTGCTATTCCCAGCCTGGGAATGTGCTGTTATCAAAAACTAAGGTAGCCGTATACCTCTCCACTGGGTAAGGACTGACCCTATTTCTCCAAATCATATCACTCATATAATAGGCAATAAACATAAACACACAGGAAGATTACAAAAGTGTTATTCTTAACTCTAGGGTACACAATATCAAAACGGCCGGGGTCTCTGTAGGACAATAATAATTAATAAAGAAAGCATAATTAATAGAAATACACAGATACAATTTGTCTCAACATATACGAATATGTCCTTAACCTAAGAAGTGCGCACCGTATGTAGTGACCACCTCAGCCTGTGCACACCTATTTCACTGTTTCCTGTCACAAAAATCGTTATCTTACCATAAATATAATTAATACTTATCCATGTGCGCCTATTTTACGTTTATTATGAAGATATTAACCTGTTACTTTTTTTTTTTTGAGACAATGAACGGAGGAAGGAAAAACACAGATAAAACAAAAAGGTCCATGTGCCTAAAGGCATCCTCCATTCATAAAATGTTTGTAACAACTGGATTTAAACTTTTGTAGATTGTAAGTTTGTGGAAAGCAACTCGAGGGAAGTGAATTCCAAGAGTAGTAGTTCTAGGGATAAATTAATTTTGATAAGCAGAAGTTCTACATTGTGGAGGAGAAAGTGTAAATTCATGGGCGCTCTCAGCTGCCCTAGTTCTACGGGAAAGATGTGGAGCGGCGGCACAATTGAAGCAAGTTCCTCGGAACAATTGCTGTGAAAATATCTGTAGAATAATGCAAGGGATGCAACGTTTCTTCGTATGGATAATGTAGGAAGGTCCTGTGTGATTGCAGGGTTATTCTATCTATCTATCTATTGCTTGACGCCGTGATCCCCGAAGGGGTGGCCACGAACGAACTGCCCCCATGCACCTCTGTCAGTCAAGTCGACGCCCCCTCAACCAGCACCGCCTTCGTTCATGTACTTCCTCACTCCATCCTTCCACCTCATATTCGGTCTACCTCTCCCCCTCTGTCCCTCCACAGGGACCCTCTGCAGGGTTATTGATTAATCTAATAGCTTTATTTTTAATTTTGTCCAACTGCCTCAATGCAACCACTCTACTTCCACTTCACAGAGGTGAACAGTAATCCATCTGAGAACGCACATGACTTTTACATATTACGGCCAACTGCTCGTCAGTGAAGAATTCTCGAACTCTGTACAGTAGTCCCAGTTTTTTAAAGGCATTCTTAGCAATGCTTCTAACATAATGTGTCCAGCTCAAGTTAGTAGTTAACCCTTAATTAGCGGCGAGCAACATAAGCCGAGTTAAATAAGCTGGACTATGGCGCTCGACATAGGTCGAGTGGCAATTTCAGCACGTAATGTCTGAGAGAGAGAGACAGTGGTGGCAGGAGACTAGACATGACTGCTCCAACCACCGGGCGAACCTACTGACACAAATCTCAGCTCCCTCCTCCTTTCACTCCTACATACTCAATTATGTACTGAAAGTACCGAATTACCTGCTTTTTGCACTCGCGTTGCACGGTTATTGCAAGAAAACTATCCATCATACAAGGATCGTTATGGTGTCATTCGAAAGCTCTGTTTATGCCCTTTCAGGGATAGGTACTTGTTTTACGTTCTGGGTCTTATTTAGGCATGAAAATGATCACGTAAACAGCCCTATTTTGGCTAAAAACACCCCGCTGTGCGGTACACATAAATAAACCGCATAGGCCGCTCGTAAGGTGTTAATGTTACACTGAGAATGTCAATACTAGGGGAAGTGGGAATATTTACATCATTAACCCGGCAAGCGCGTTAGGCCTTACGGAAGGCTTCCTATAGGGAACGTGATAGGCCTCACGGAAGCAAGACCATAAAAAAAGCCTTAAAAAAAAAAAGGGTTTATCAAAACAAAGGAATTTGTCTCTAGGTGAGATAATTCCCCTCTAGTACTCATCCATGTGTTTCTCACCCCCCCCCCTCCCCTCCTTCTCCACCTTATTCCCCCCTCCCTCCCCTCCTCAATTATCACCTATTTTTCCTCTTATTATCATCATTTATCGGTTATTTTTCTCTCCCGCGATAATGTAGCACAAGTGGGTTGCATAAAAGATCGTTATGTAACACCCAGACACCGGCAGTGCCGGCACACACACCGCCCCGCTCGCCTCAGTTGACTCACAGACAGCGAGAGGGGAGGGTTGCCTGTGGCTCTCTCTTGCCTGAGATTATGACCGGGTGGCCAATATCTTCGTTTTTCACCACCCAAATGCTTTTCCAACTTATTTTAGCACTCCTGAAGGTTCATACATAATAATAATAATAATATTTATTCAGTTAGCAATTTACAGAGTTGGTACCACATAGTATGTTATAAATATGACATGTACCAGCCTTGCATAATTCCAACTAAGGATAGCCCAATAAGGCCGTTAGGCGTATTTCCATTGGGGTCCTTGTGGGATTAGGTTAGCTGGGGAAATGGGGAGGATAAAGAAATAGATACTTTAGAGAAAGTATTTCTAGGGGGTTATTTTAAGATACCTTACATCCTATAGTAAATATCAGTAATCCGTAATCAGTAATCATTTCAGTTTGGTTTGTCTATCTCTTATGTCGTATTTAGTAGTAGACATAAGCTTGGTGCTCCCTTCTCGCAGCTGTCCGGTTCAGGTGTTCCTTCAGGCTACGTATGAAGGAATACAGTGTTCTCTTTTCACAGACTGACTGGGGTAGGTCGTTCCAGTCTTTGATGGCAGTGAAGAAGAATGTTTGCTTACCCTGTCCTTGGATTCTCGGGACCTTAAAATTAAACATCCTGTTTCTTGTATTATGTCCACTCCTCTCATTTGCTTTACAAAATCATTCTTTAGATACTCTGGAGCTCTGTCCATAGAAAATTTTGAAGGCATTAGTTAGCCTGATTTGTTTGGCCCTGTCAGAGACATTGAGCATACCTAGTGACTGAAGTTGTTCCTGGCCAACATGTGATCTGGGTCCTAGGTTCAGCATGAACCTAACCATTTTATTTTGAGTGACCTGAAGTGTGTGCTGTGCTGATTTAGATGATGCAGAGTACCAGGATGACACAGAATAGTCAAAATGACATTGAACAAGCGCTTGGCAGAGGGTCTTTTTGGTCGCCGCGGGCAAGCATCCCACCTGTCTATACAGGTATTTTATACGTGCTCTACACTTACTCAGGATAGATTCCAAAATTGTTTTCACCTGACAAAACTCGCGTCCAGTTTCAGTCCGAGATATTTAACTTGTGACACTGTTGTTATAGGAATATCATTACAGTTGACCGAGAAGCCCACAATGTCTTTCAGTTTGCGTTTTGTTCCACATAAGATGGCTTCCGTCTTGCCCAGGTGAAGAGATAGTCTATTGTCCACTAGCCATTCACTACATGATGCTAGTTCTTTGGAAAGTGAAGCGGCAATACTTATTGGGTCTTTTCCTGAAACCAGAAGCACGCTGTCGTCTGCATACAGTAATAATTTACATGAGACGCTCAGTTCCATGTCGTTCACATAACAGAGAAAGAGTAAGGGACCAAGGATGCTTCCCTGCGGGACCCCACAGTTAATTGGCATAGGATCAGATATATTATCATCAATTTTGACTCTTTGGGTTCTACCACTAAGATAAGATTTAAACCAGTTCACAGACCCTATGCCCATTGCTTGTAGTTTATTACATAGGATATCATGGTCTACTGTGTCAAACGCTTTTTGTAGATCAAGAAGAACCATACCGGTGTAGTTACCTTTAGACATTTCTTTACGAATGTGATCCGTTAAGTAATGAGACAGGAGTCTGTCGAGTACATGCATCTGAAACCTGATTGAAACTTATAGAATAGATCATTTTGTTTGAGGTAGTGTTCAATTTGGGTGTATACCGCTCTTTCAAGGATTTTAGATACAATACATAATATGCTAACTGGTCTGTAGTTACCAACTTCTAGTTTATTTCCTTTCTTGAATAGAGGGGTTACAATAGCTTCCTTCAGTTCAGCAGGTACTGTGTTGGTGTTAATTGACAAGTTGATGATGTGGGTTAGGGGGCCTGCTATACCAATGGCTCCATCTCGTAGAAATTTGGCAGGAATTTTGTCTGGTCCTGTGCTCTTATGTACATTTAGGTTAGACAGCTCGTCAAAAGTGTATTTTGGTGTAACATTTTGCAATCTAAATGTGTTCGGGTGTATGTCTTTATCTCTGTAGAAATTACGAAAGGTGGCCGTTGTTGTCGTGTATTTATTGAGAGGTTGAGGTAGGTTCTGTGCAAGTGTGTTTGCTATGGAAGTGAAGAAGGAGTTGAAGTAGGTTGAAATTTGTCGTTTATCGTGGCAAACCTGATCATTAATGGTGAGAGCAATATTAGTGTTAGACGAATCCCTTGTCTTGTTGCTGTAGCCTGTTGTTTTTAGGTGCCTCCATAGTTTCTTTGGGTTATTCTGATATTCCTCTGCCTTATTGTGAAAATAATTATTTTTCGCTGATTTCATTTTCCTACTTAGTTTATTCCTGGCCCTGTTGAACTCATGTTTCAGACCTTGATCCTGTCTATGTTTCGCTAGCCTTTTTAACAGATTGTCTCTGTGTTCCAGATGGTGTAGTATGTCATTGTTGATCCATGGGTCTGACCTTGCTTTAATTCGTATGTCTTTCAGAGGAGCTATTTCGTCTAGGATGTTTGTGATGATGGTTCTGAAGCCAACCCATGCGTCATTAACGTTTGTACTTCCAAACACTGGAGACCAGTCTGTATTCCATAAAATGTCCAGAAATGTTTCCTTATTGTAGTTTCTGAGTGACCTTGTTTTGATAACCTTGTGATTCTCTAGGGTAATTTTTGTGGTTTTCCGTGTGCAATATGTGACGAAGTGATCACTTATCCCAGTGTGTATAACCCCTGATTGGGATATTTTGTCCTCTCTGTTACAGTTTATGTGGTCTAATATTGTGGCAGTGTTCTCAGAGATACGTGTGGGGGTTGTGATGAGTTGTTTGTGATTGTGCATTGTCAGTATATGCCTATATTCTCGTACAAGCCTATCATTCGTTGTTTGTAACACAGGTTAAAATCCCCTAGTATGATGGATTCATTCCGAGGGTCTAGCGATGACAAAGTTCGTTCAAATTTGGTCAAGAATTGTGTGTCGGCTGGTGGCCTATAGCATACCCCAATTGTGATGGGTCTTGTCCTCGGCAGGTGTAGGTCGATCCACAGAGCTTCGTGATTTTCTACATGGAGGTCGGTCCTAGTTGTGTGTGTGAGGTTGTTTTTTACATTTACATCATATATGTAAAATAAAAGCATACCGAAAACAAATAATGCTCTATATTGTAAATATAACGAATTCTGTCAGAATCCAAGGCTAGAAATGCACAAATAACTACCCTAGCCCCTAGGTCTATATCGCGCTTATCAGGTTAAAAAATATATGGGAGTCAGTGAGATTCTGTCGGTTAGAAAATTGAATGTACTTGGTTTTCTGTGCATTAAAGGTATCTAGAGTCTTTTGTCCCCATTCATTAATTCTAGAAAGGTCCTGGTTCAGAGAAATTGCAGTGTGTATTTTTGAATTTATAAGATCGGGTTGGGTGAAAGAATTGGTAAATGTGAAGGAACTGTGGAGTGTTGAGTCATCTGCGTAGGAATGTATTGGATTATGAGTGGTAGATATGAGATCATTGATATGAATGAGGAACAGAGTTGGGGCCAAAACTGATCCCTGGGGAACACCAGCATTTATTGAGTGAAATTGAGAATAAAGGCCATCTACCATTACACATTTTTTTCTGTTATGAAGATAAGAAGAAATTAGTGGAACTAATGATGCAAGGCCGTAGTGTGACATCTTCGACAATAAGGATTGATGCCAGACTCTATCAAATGCCTTTGATATATCCAGTGCTATTGTATGTGTTTCACCATGTTGGTCTGTAGCTTGGTTGATTTGATGCGTAAGAAGGCAAAGAATGTCTGCAGTTGATCGACATCATCTAAAACCATATTGCCTATCACTGATTAATTTATTATTCTCAAGATGCTTAATTATGTGATTATTTAATATAATTTCAAAGACTTTACCAAGAGTGGAAGTTATAGCTATTGGTCTGTAGTTTGATGGATCTGAAGAGGCACCTTTTTTAGGAACTGGATGGATGTTTGCTTCTTTCCAGGGTACTGGGAAGCATGAGGTATGAGTACACAGACAATAAAACAAGTGGAAACTGTTTGGCTGGTCAAATTCGCGAAACGAGACCGAGAGTTACATAAATCAATTGTGAGCCAGACTGCACCACACCCTCCCCTCTCAAGGCTTGGAGCGAGACTGAGGCCTCTCTCTGTAACTCCCGCTATTTCCCACGCTTAGACACACAGATGACCACGCCCTGCTAGCAACTCACTAATGTTAGCACGAAAATATACCTAAGAATAAGGGAATAACAGGGAAAATAGGTGATGATTGAAGGGGGGGGGGGGGGGGGGGAAGGAGGGGATGTGGAGGAGTGATATTTGGCATGGCCAAGGGTAAAACAAAAAAATTGATACTGGGGTGGTTTAAATGTTTTTTTTTTTTTTAGGCATAGGATTATAAGAGTCTTCCCGCAGTGCACCGGTAAAACTGATAAGAGTCTCCCCGTACTTGACGGGTTAAGGCATTAAGCAGAGTAACTCAATTGGTTTAAGTTATACTGTTATAGAAATAAATGGCAAAGTTACGTGTAGGAATAGGTTTTTACACCATACCCGAAAGAGGATTTATGAAGCTCCGATCTTACTCTCAACCATCTTAACAATTTTACCAATACACCTAAACTTCGTTAGATGCTGAAATAGCCTCCCGAAAATATACTGCCTGGCTGGGAATTGAACTCTGGACCCTTGGGTTATGAGGCACACACTCTACCAGTTAGACCAATAGAGATATCTTTACTTGGTATAAAGATGCAGACTATTAGAGGTCTCCATGTTAAATGATTGGGTTGCCACAATTAACAAAGATCCATAGATAGGATTTATTATCCACAGACAGTATAAGGACTTCGGGGTGCCGTCATCCAAAACTGTTAGGAAGGGTAAAAATAATATTTCTCCAGAGCGGGGTGCCGACCATTGAGAAAGCTTATAGTTACTTGCTTTCCTTCAAACTTCCCTGGCCTAATGTGCACCAGTACTGGAGGGTACCCATTCTCTGTCAAAGGATAGTATTAAGGGCTTGTGTTTGCACTGTTTAGT
Source organism: Paralithodes platypus (assembly GCA_032716605.1). Classification (NCBI taxonomy): domain Eukaryota; kingdom Metazoa; phylum Arthropoda; class Malacostraca; order Decapoda; family Lithodidae; genus Paralithodes; species Paralithodes platypus. The sequence goes on along the minus strand of CM064519.1, from coordinate 4,354,897 downwards.
AAGACAAGAAGTCCTTCTTGTCCTAGGGGAAGTGAATCTTAGTTACTGTATGACAATACTCTATTATCCTTGAAGAGTCATTCAAAATAATATAATGGGCAGATGTTAGGCAAATCAAAGTTTTATTTGTCTTTCTAAGTTATTGTGAGAACTCAAAGGGAATGGTGATGTTAGAGCTTTAACACAGAGTTTCGGGGTTGTTTTTAGTTGACCTCTGAACGTGAGAGTTCAAGGGGGGAAGGGGTATTGTACTTGAGGTTGCCCCACGTCGTGCATGTATCATTTATTTCTATAGGAGTTTGGCACTGTTAATGTTGGAGTTCTTGCTAATCATTATTTTATAGGATATAGAGAACATACATTTTATACATAAATAAAGTCTGGTCGGCAAGAGGGTTAGGTTGGCAATCCTGGGGGTTATCGGAAGGACGCGTGTGTACCCTAGCCTCGCTCGCTTGTTTTTTTATACTTTTTCAGACAAGGTCTGTTGTCTCTAATATTAATCCTAGGAATAACTGAGTAGGTTAAGTTTCCTTGGTATAGTTAACATTGATAGTTTCTATGTTTTAGGTATATAGCATAGTAGTTTTATAGGAGTTGTAGGACTCTCATGCGTGGGGGTTAGGTTGGCAATACTGGGGTCAACTATGTCACACGTTCTGTAGCCTCTTCGGTTGTGAAGTTGTGAATTCGTAGACAAGGGCCTACAATGGTTAATATGGGAAATAACAATCTCGGATCATGCTAGAATTATTTAACAAAAGTACGCCTGATATTTCTATATGAAAATATATATAAGAAACAACTTTATAGGGTAAAATAGGAGTCCTAGCTGGTGAACTTTGGTTTGTACTTCTGATGGTCACTTTTATTATCTGGGGGCAAAAGTTCGTTGGCCTAGGGCTCTCAAACTTAGGAAGGAAGCATATGTGGTCTGTTTGAAAAAAATAGAATAATGGTAATATTTGAGAAGACGTGTACATATGTGTTTATTATAAAATAGATACAAGAGTTAATCTGTGTGTGGGACATGGTTCTTGCATAATTGAATACATGGAAATTGAAGGACCCCAATGGAAATACGCCTAACGGCCTTATTGGGCTATCCTTAGTTGGAATTATGCAAGGCTGGTACATGTCACATTTGTAACATATTATGCGGTACCAACACTGTAAAATGCTAACTGAATAAATATTATTAAAACAAATATTATTATTAAATAAAATATTATACATAAATTAAACATCATAATGGTAGGCATCATAACCTTAATATTAATCTATCTATCTATCTATCTATTGCCTGACGCCATGATACCCAAAGGGGTAGCCACGAACGAACCGCCCCATGCACTTCTGTCCCCAGTCAGTCGACGCCCCTCCTCCCAACCAGCACTGCCTTCATTCATATACTTCCTCACTCCATCCTTCCACCTCTCCTTCGGTCTACCTCTCCCTCTCTGTCCCTCCACCTCGCTCTCGTACACCCTCCTAGTCATTCTCTCGCTTCCCATACGTTCCATATGGCCGAACCATCTCAAGTTGTTCCTTTTCACACTTTCCAGCACATCTACCTCCACACCACACCTCCTTCTTACTTCCTCATTCGTCTGTCTATCCCTCCATGTAACTCCGCACGCACTTCTCAAGTAACTAATTTCCACCGCTCTCACTCTTGGTCTGAGTCTCTCCACGAACGTCCATGCTTTGCTTCCGTAAGATAGTGTCGGGATTACCACACTGTCATGCAAGGACTTCTTCACTTCCATACTGACCACCCTATTTATTGTTACTGCTTTCAACGTTCCTACAACCCTCTTCCCCTGTTGCACCCTCTCCCGCACTTCTTCATCCACAGTCCCATCTTTACTCAACACACTGCCCAGATACTTAAAAGAGTTGACGATCTCCATAGCCTGACCGTTCAACTTCACCTCACACTCTGTGTAAAGTCAGTGAAAGTAGGCTAGCTTAAAACAGATCGGATGCGGAAATACCCTGATCGAGCCGACCAGGCCAAGTGGGATATCTTTATTGGTCTAACTGGTAAGGTGTCTGCCTCACACCCAAGGGTCGAGAGTTCGTGCCCCCACCAGGGCATGATATTTTCGTGAGGCTATTTCCGCATTTAACGAAGTTTAGGTGTGTTGGTAAAATTGTTCAGATGGTTGAGAGTAAGATCGGAGCTCCATAAATCCTCTTTCGGGTATGGTGTAAAAAACGATTCCTACAGGACAAGGAAGAGGATAGGAGAGAGCAGGGAGTGTTGTGAGACTCGCTTGGGTTGGGTTGTGGAAGTTGCCAGCCGCCTAAGCGAGTTGCCAACTGGGCAGTTAGTAGGTGAGTGTCATAACCATCAACTACCTGTTTCAAGACTGGGACCCACCCAACACCCCCCACAATATAACCATGATAAGAGACTGGGCTAAAGGAAACTACAACCAGATCCGAAACTACCTGAGACAGATTGACTGGGACTATGAACTCCAAGCACGTGACCTAGATAACCTCAACTCCTTCCTTACCTCCACTCTTCAGGACCTAGTCACCCGATATGTCCCGCTAAAGGAACCCAAATGTTCCGGCCCCCCTGGCTCAGAAAAATTCCCAAACACCTCACAAGACTCAGATCCAACCAATGGAAGCAGTACAAAGAAATGAGGAGAATCCATGGCAGACAGTCCCATCAAGCGCAGCAATCCCTCTACACCTTCAACTCCTCCAATGACCGACTGAGAGCAACAACAATCTCACTACAATCCGACTATGAAACCAACCTAGCCAGAAATCTCAGCCTCAAACCGAAACTATTTCACTCATACATCCGGAACAAAAAAGTAAGCAGAACCCGGATAGGCCCACTAATGATCAACGACACCCTCACCGACTCACCAGAAGCAATGGCAGAATCCTTCGCCGAAGCCTTTTCCGGGGTGTATGAAATAATCCAGCCAGTGAACCCCTTCCCCCACCAGATAGGAGCCACCCCCCTCCCGACAGTCCCCATCAGGCACTCCGAAGTACTGAACCTCCTAAAGTCCCTAAAACCCGACAGCGCCATGGGGCCTAACCTCATCCACCCCCGCCTCCTGAAGGAATGCGCTGCAGAACTTGCCGTTCCCCTCACTGCACTCTTCACCCTCTCCCTAACCACCGGGACAGTCCCACCAACCTGGAAGGAGTCCCACGTCTCGCCTATCTTCAAGAACGGATCGAAGTAAATCAAATCCGCTAAACTACCGCCCTATAAGCCTAACCTCAGTTGTATGCAAAACCATGGAATGACTGATCACTAAATCTCTCTACAGCTTTCTGGATGACCATCTCCTGTTCGACAACAACCAGTTTGGCTTCAGGCCTTCCAGATCCGTGGTCGACCAACTACTACTGACATACAACTACATCACTGCACAATATGACAAGGGTAAAACAGTAGACCTCATCCTGTTCGATTTCCAGAAAGCGTTTGATAAAGTCCACCACCAAACCCTGCTAAACAAACTGAGAGACATAGGAATATCGGGAAACCTCCTTAGCTGGATTAAGAGCTTCCTGCTCGACCGAAAAATGAAGGTGCGCGCCAACGGAAAAACAAGCTCCGCAAGACCAGTGGAGTCCCCCAAGGCTCTGTCCCATGCCCCCTGCTGTTCCTCATCTTCATAAACCACATAGGATCACTACTAAGCTGCAAATACTTCATATTTGCAGATAACCTGAAAATATACTTCAGCTGCCCATCATCCTCAACCCAAGCACACGGTGGTATGGCAACCCTCCAAGAAAACATCAACCGTCTGCATGAAATTGCCTCCTCATGGGGTCTAAGATTCGCCACTGAAAAATTTGCTCACATGCGCTTCTCCCGCCACAGAACGAACCAGCCTACCCAACCCATCTACTTCCTCCAAAACCTGCTCATCTAACCATCAAACCTGCAGAAGGACCTTGGGGTACTCGTCCCAACAACCCTCAAATTTCACCACCATATTCGCCAGGCGGTCAACAATGCTGGAGGAGTCGCCCAAAATCTGCTCAAGAGCACTTTAAACCGCTCCCCCCAATTCATGTTATCCCTCCTGAAGGTCGACCTAAGACCCATCCTAGACTTTGCATCCCCTCTCTGGAACCAAGACTACCTGACTACCTGACTACCTGACTACCTGACCGACAGCAAACTCACAGTCTGTCCAGAGAAGATGGACAAAGGAGATCTCCGTTAGGGACTACCCATACGACGAGCGCCTACAAAGACTCAAACTACACTCAGTCATGGGCCGACTGATCAGGTACGACTAAATCTACTGCTACAAGATCTTCCATGGCCTCTCACCTATCAACCCCACCGACTTCTTCACCATGGCCCCTAGGACTGGCACCAGAGGCCACAGATACAAAATCCAAGTACAGCACTGCTCCACAGAAGCCAGAAGAAAAAATTTCTCCCACAGAGTCGTCAAGAGGTGGAACTCACTTTCAGAGGACACCGTTACTGCACCAAATCTCAGACTCTTCAAGCAACGCCTCCAAGCAGAAATACACGACTCCCTCCAAGAATATCACTAAAACACATAAAACACTTATCTCAAACACCTAAACAATCAACTCAAGCAAACAGACACAACTAAAAATCTAGTCTCCAATGAGGGCACAAAATAAACTAACTATCTCTGTCAGACTCCCAGCAACTGCTAATAATCGTACATCTAGTTAGAGTGCCCGTATTCATGTCTTGGGCCCCCTACTGAACACAGCTGCTCCGTGGACAGTGCGTGGCCCTACCTGGTAATTGTGGTGCACCGTTCAGTGAAGTTGACTCACCATTCCCGTCAATCTCTCTGACGGACTCTCGGTCGATTCGGCTCAAGCTTGTTCCTCTCTGTTCGTTCCTCTCTGTTCGGAGCTTTCGCTTCCCGGAAGGTGAAGTAGTGTAAAGTCAGTGAAAGTAGGCTAGTCTAAACAGATCGGATGCGGAAATACCCTGAGCCGACCAAGCCAAGTGGGATATCTCTATTGGTCTATAGGCCGTGTCATATAGAAGTCGAACGTCCGGCGACAAAGCCCCGAATTGGATGACTTGCATATTTGAACCGAATCAACCGAAATTGTCCCAAAGTTTTGATAAGAAGAACATCCCCAGACAATGCCCCGAACGAGCCTAGAATTGTAACCCGATAGTCACGAGCGATTGACGACAGAGACCTGAACATGACTCAAATGTAAGTCGATTAATGCATGACCATGACTCGACTGTAACTGGAATATACCCCGACTCAGCCGACCAGTCAAAACTGAGGTACGATGATCAGCCGTACATCAACCGACATGAAAAAACCTATAAGAACATCAGACTACTTTACACGATACTAAACGAATGTGGGAATGTGGGAATGTGTGAACCTCTATAAAGAATGTATTGGCGTTGTAGAAGGGGAATGTTAAGGGGGTCCACCTCGCTTTTTTTTCTCTTTCTCTCCCTCTCTCTTTGGCTTGTATCCATTCGGCTCCATTCAGCCAACTGTTTTAAGACGTTTATCCCCATCCAGGTGTCGATTTCTTCCTGGCGAGCGATAGCGAGCCAGCATTGTATGGAGAAATCCGGCTTCGCCGGAAACATTTTTCTATCGAAAAATTTACAAATTTAGCTTGCTGTCAAAACAAAAATATATAAATGCTGGCTCGCTACCGCTCGCCAGGAAAATATTAACACCTGGATGGGGGTAAAAGACTTGCAACAGTAGGCTGAATGGGGCCGAATGGATACAAGCCAAAGGGAGAGGGAGAGAAATACAAGAAAAGCGAGGTGGGCTCCCTTAACCCCTTCACCACCAGTACGTAATTTTTATCATATTCTGGTTACCATTAGACGATGTTCTTTAGTTTTTAATCTACCTTTTACGACTTAAATGGGTAAATGCGATCTCAATATACCCTCATAGTATCGTAGGTCCTTCTTAAACTGCATACAATCATCTACTTCTAGCCAGAATCAAAGGTAAAATGGCATCATGGTGCTGAAGGGGTTAATAATGGCTTCTACTGATGATGATGATGATTATGGTGGTGGTGATGATGATGATGGTTGTGGTGGTGGTGGTAATGATGATGGTGATGAATATGGTGGTGGTGGTAATGATGGTGGTGATGATGAACATCTCCAGTTCAGTTCATTCAGTGACAGGAGAAGGTTGTGTTAATCTGAGCTCCTGCCCGGACCACTTACCAGTGACCTTTAGTGACCATTCACACCTACCTGTGTTTGGGGGCAGTGCACTCGTGTTATATAAAAGTGTTATAGCTCAGTTTTTAGCTGTTAGTTTACTTGTTTTTGTCAGGAATGAGGAATTCGCCATATACAGTTAAGATTTATTTGTTCCGGTTCTGTAGATTTTGGCCAGCAGGGAGGAGGTATGGCGGTAGGAGGGAGGCAAGACACACGACCATTTAACTCTTTATATTGCACATTACTGCCGCTGTGCTCTTATGCCGCATCTGATAGTTTTACTGGATTTGGTAAGGTGAAGTGTGACCAGTGTTATTAATTATATCTTTGGTAGTAATAAAGTTAATTATGTGAAGGTGCAATGATGGAGGGAAAATAGAAGGGTGGGGGGAAGGATTTCGAGGTGGGGGGAGAGAAAGGAAAGAGAGCAAGAGAGGGTAAGGCCCCCCCCCCCCCCCCAGTAATTTTATCACCACTTTCGATAGGAAGGCTTATAGGGATTTTTTTTTGTAGTGTTATTTATAGGCCTAGTGTCCATTTAATGCATTTTCGACGGTAATTACATTATATAGCAATGGATTATGGGTTAAGGCACACATATAACCCACATATAGCCTATATCGAAGGGTCCCGTATCGGGTCGGCCCTAGATTATAACGCTTGATTATATAAGGCTATTAACAAAGATTACATGTTTCCGCTTAACAACTACCACATTACCACCACTACCACACACACACCATCTCCACCAGTAGTACACACCACCACCACCACTACGTACGGTACTACACCACCAGTCCACCACGTACACTACCACACCACCAGTCCACCACTACATTACCACACTACCACTACCACATCACCAGTCCACCACTACATTACCACACCACCACTACCACACCAGTGTAAAGTCAGCTTTCGGGTATGGTGTAAAAAACAATTCTACCACCACCACACCACCATTTCCACACCACCACTACCACACCACCATTTCCACACCACCAGGAAAATCAACCCAGCAAAGTCGGTCTATCAGGTCTTTACCAGAAAAAAGAACCTTCCACCTACTAGGCTACGGCTAAATGGTGAAGATATCAAGTAAACCCTAAGCCATAAATATCTGGGGGTGGTCTTCGACGCCCCGCTACTGACATGGAAGAACCACGTAGATCACCTAATACAGAGCACAAGCCAACGATTAAATATCATGAAAGCCCTCGCAGGAACAACATGGGGAGCAGACGCTACTACTCTCAGAATGTTCTACATATCCTACATTAGAAGTAAATTAGATTATTGCTTCAAAGCTTACACCCCAGATATGGTTTGGTCTGGTCTGGTTCGGGGAGATCACCTTTTCAACGGCTCCCCCCATTTGTTGTGTGATTGAGCTCTTAGTTATTTAAATAATAAGATTTTATCTTTTGTTTTCCTTTATATCCACACCCTTTGTATAATTCACTATATATTTTTCTCTAATTGTTTCGTCTCCAAATACAAGACGGAAGACGAGAGTAATAAGAATAGAATTAAGAACACAAGGGACATGAAAAAAAGGAAGACCGAAGAGAGAATGGTAAACAAGAGAGAAACAGAAGACCTCGATCTCGATCTCGATTTATAACAGAGATATCTCTATTGGTCTAACTGGTAGAGTGACTGCCTCATAACCAAAGGGTCCCGAGTTCAATTCCCGGGAGGCTATTTCAGCATCTAACGAAGTTTAGGTGTGTTGGTAAAATTATTAAGATGGTTGAGAGTAAGATCGGAGCTCCATAAATCCTCTTTCGGGTATGGTGTAAAAACCTATTCCTACATGCGCACACGTGCTCGGGACTTTTGTCCTTTTTATTTGGCCTTCGGATTTATTCTATGGCTGTATGTGTTGTTTGTAGGCTGGAGGTAGATGGAGCGGACAATGGTTGCAAGTTTGTATGCTCGGGATGTTGCAGGAGAGGTGTAATCGGCGAGGAAGTGGTCACACATGTTCGATCTTGCGGGGGTATATAATGGTTTGCCCTGCGAGGTGATCTTGAGTAGTTTCCTGTGACGCATGGTGCCGGTACATTTTCTCTGATGCCGGAATAGATGAGTGTCTTCGATCAGTATATCCCTGACTCATCTGATGTGCATTTCTGAGGTTTGTCGAATAGAGCCATCCCGATGTGCTGTTTGATGGCTAGACGTGGTGATGGTATTTAGGTCAACCGGCATCTCGCCATCACCTTCCAAAAATAATTCCCGACCCCGGGGCTGAAGGTAGTGTAGTACTGACAAGAGTTGTGGTCCTTCTAGATTGGGGTCAGATGGTGAAGAAGGAAGTGGTATATACGGCCCGCAGTGTTAGGTGGTGCATGTTGGTCGCGGGAGATGTGTAGCAGCAACGGGGCATCAAAATAGAGGGCTAGCTGTATTTACCAGCTGGTCGGGCGTCTTGATGTTTCTGGGGATGCTGTCCCGGATGAAAGCTATTTTGGATATCTTCATGTCTGCTGGTGGTAGGTCAAGGGTAGGTGCTGTAGTTGTTGATGGTGCGGTGGTCAGGTCAGAAGTGATGCCTTGGGTCACAGTCACGGGGCTTTTGAGGGCTGGTGCGGACGCCGAAGTATCAGGGTTGGAGAAGGGGCCAGCGCGTGGGGGCGTGGCTTGGTTCGTCTTCTTGATCCTGTGTTTGGGCATGTGGACTGCTGGTTCCCACTTCACTGGTCGTTTGATGAGGCGGCCACTTCTAGTTTGTGTTGGAAGTCTGGGAAAAGTGGGGAAGTTAATGGTGGTGTTTGACAGAACCTAGATTTCGAGTTTCGTCTCGGGGGCATAGGAGGAATAGGTTCGGAGTTAGCTGATCGAGGATGAGGGCGAAAGATTGGAGTGGGTAAAAATGGGGACAGTTTGTGTAGAGGTAGGCGGAGGTAAAGTTGCAGAAGGAACGAGTTGACAAGTTGGTGAGTTTGAGTTGGCGTGAGAGCTAGAGGCAGGTGAAGATGGCGAACAGGTAGAAGGAGGGAGTGTTCGTGCTGCACCGCCAGTTTCATAAGTGCCGTTGCAAGTTAGGCATTACCCCACCCAACACCAAGACACCAAGTAGCTTTGCAAAATACCAGTTCGTAAAATAAAGGAGTAGGAAGGTGATGCAAATGGGAAACTCCCGCAAGATTCCTGCAACAAAGAAAAAGGCCAACTTCCCCACATCTGGCCCTCCTGTTTTTAGCCTCAACCCCCCCCACACACACCCACCACCCTACACCCACCCCCACTCCCACACACTTCAGGACGAGTAATAACCACAATAATAACCATTGACAAAACCCAGATCCAACCGAGAGCTTCCTGTTATTTGTGTTTGGGCAATTCTGGTCTGACTGCTTCTGAATTATAGATTTACTACAGGTGAGCCAATACAAATTATTCTGCCTTCATTTTTATGCAAACACCAAAGAACACACCCCTCATATATATATATATATATATATATATATATATATATATATATATGTTTCTAATCTCTCAGTGGGGATCGAACCGTCGACCATCACTGCCGTGGTGTAATTGATTAAAGCGTCGGCTATCGTCCTGATGGTCGACGGTTCGATCCCCACTGAGAGATTAGAAACATTTAGTGGCTCACGTGTATTTGTGATATATTCTCAATATATATATATATATATATATATATATATATATATATATATATATATATATATATATATATATATATATATATATATATACCATATTAATACATGAATAGAATAACACAATAAAACAACTAAACTACAGGAAGCATAAAGTTTCCTACAAACACGTGACTCTCCCCTCTATAGATATACAGCCCATCAACAACAAGGGCCCTGCTGGGGAATCCAAGACTGGCTTCTTTGAACAGGTACTTGGAACTACTTCATAACCCCGGCCAAACGTTCAATTAACCCCTTCTGTACCGGCAACGTCCTTTTAACTATATTCTGGCTATTATTAGTCGATTTTATTCAGCTTAAAGAGGGCCTCAAGCAAATAACAGGCTACGAACTATAGTATATTCGCTGTAAGTAGGCGAGAAATCATGAACTCTAACCTCTGTAACTCAAAAAACGACTAGACTAATCGAGCTAATATTTCTACCATTTGGGAAGAGTCAGTCAAGGATTAGATGTGGAAATTTACAGCCAATTTTCTCAAGCCCTTTTTGAGTTACAGAGGATAGAGGTCATGATTTCTCGCCTACTTACAGCGAATAGACTATAGCTCACTTAATCCATTTTACTACCACAGATCCTTCTTAAACTTCACAAAAGAGTCTACATATAGCAAGCATGAAATTGAAAAGACGTCGCCGGGACAGAAGGGGTAACTTTTTAATTTTTTGAGGACGCATTTTTACACTTTATTCTGGTTATCATTATATGATAATACAGTTTAGGAAGGATCTCTAGGAATCAATAGGGTTAAATCTATCTTAATAATACAGTTTAGGAAGGATCTCTAGGATTCAATAGGGTTAAATCTATCTTAATTATACAGTTTAGGAAGGATCTCTAGGAATCAATAGGGTTAAATCTATCTTAATAATACAGTTTAGGAAGGATCTCTAGGAATCAATAGGGTTAAATCTATCTCAATTATACAGTTTGTTTAGGAAGGATCTCTAGGAATCAATGGGGTTAAATCTATCTCAATTAATTGTCTTGATAGCGTATTGGTTAGTGCGCTGGATTTCTGTGTGAGTCTCCCAGGTTCGAGTCCTGGGAGTGCCACACATGTTCATTAATTTCATTGATATAATTAATTAGGTTTATTTGTAAGTTAATTTGTGGGTTGGTGATATTACAAATGAACTCGCTAGCTCCCACAAGTTATTCCTAAAATTCCTAAATTCCTAAAATTCTGGATATTATGCAATTGAGGTAGTACGTGTGGAGAGTGAGCAGAGCGAGTTCTTTGACCTGAATGTTGGTTTGAAACAGGGGTGTGTGATGTTCCCGTGGTTGTTTACTGTATATATGGATGGAGTCATGAAAGAAATACTATCAAGAGCAGTGGATGTTGGTGTATCGCTGAAAAGGGAGGGAATTGACTGGAAGCTACCTATAGGCCTACTGCTGTTTGCGGATGATACAGTTCTGATGAGTGATAATGAATGGGAGTTGCAGGGGCTGGTAAATATGTTTGGAGCAGTGTGTGAAAGACGAAATCTGAAGGTAAATGCGGGGAAGAGCAAGGTTTTGGTCTTTGAAAGGGGTGCAGCAACAGAGTGTGAGGTGAGATTAAACGGTCAGGTTATGGAAAATGTCAGCTCAATAAAGTATTTGGGCAGTGTGTTGAGTAAAGATGGAAGTATGGATGAAGAAGTATGGGAGAGGGTGCAACATGGGAAGAGAGTTGTAGGAACGCTGAAAGCAGTAACAAGAAATAGGTTGGTCAGCATGGAAGTAAAGAAATCCTTGCATGACAGTGTGGTAATCCCGACATTGACTTACGGGAGCGAAGCATGGACGTTGGTGAAGAGACTCAAACCAAGAGTGAGAGGGGTGGAAATGAGTTACTTGAGGAGTGCGTGCGGAGTTACATAGAGGGATAGACAGACGAATGAGGAAGTACGAGAGAGGTGTGGTGTCTCTCTCTCTCTCTCTCTCCAAGTGGCTTAATTAGAATCAATAGGCTATATCCATGGTATAAAGACAATAGGAGTGTACTGTAGTCCTTATACTGTACTACAGTATGAATATACAGTATCTGTTATTGCTTACTCTCCTATGTAGCCTACTTTTTCACTTTAATTGTGGTTTCCCACATAACTCCATAACTCTCTTATGTAGGTAAAATGAAGATAGGAAAGCTATTCAATACCATTGAATAAAATATCCTAAATGGAATGACAAATTTATGTGTAAAGTGAAAGTGCGGGCAGTACATTTCTACAGGTGCTAATATTCACTTTCATATTTCGCGGGTAATATTCACATAACGGAACTTTGCTACTATTGGCTGAATACCAAATCCTGATTACATTGAATTACATGCAAATATCGCGATATTTCCACAAAACGGGCATGCCATATGATAAATTAAGTATGCAGATATACTTAAATGCCAATTTAGGTAGATATATGTGCTGTTTAAAGCCGTAAATAGCACATAACATTGTGTAATAAGCCCCTATTGCTCGACCAATCAGCGGCGAGTATTATCCTGTCCCTAGAGAGGTTTAAACCGGACCTCACTCGTGGGGTGTAAACAAAACTCGGGACTTTTAAATATTTAGCAGGTTAGTGATGATATAAACCCTTTAGCACCTATTTAACCCCTTCCAAAGATTAAGTAGTAGTTGGGGGTTAAGTAGCTGCAGTTATATTTAAGTGGCTTGGTCGGAATCTTGGGAAATGATGGACAAATAAAGGGGATGTTTTTTGGCCACCTCGAGCATGGTGTTGTCAGGTGCCACTTTGCTTGTTTTTCTTGTTTCATTTGTGGTATTTCAATAATTTGGCTTGTTTATTGATACCCGTGGCGTCTTATATATTGCATGCTGTTGTGTTTATTAGTTAATGAGATTGTTAGAAGTGTAATCTAGGCCTATTGTTGTAATGCATGGCTAATCTTGTATCCGGTATTGGCCGAAACCTCTGTGAAAGAATGAGTTTGCTTTCCTGTGTAGGCCTAGGCCTAATTTAGGTAAATCTACAGTTATACTACCCCTCCCCCACTACCCCCCACCACCTCCCCCCTTCAAAACACACCTTTTAGCGTGTTTTTGGATGGTTCAGCAGACGCGGAAACTGGGAAAAACTTATTTTGATAACAAAATTATCACCAACCAGATACGAGTTTTTCAGGTAATTTGTTGTTGTTTTTATTTTTTTATTTGATATACAGTGTTGTTTAATACCGAGGACCGTCGCATTTTAGTATTTTTAACATTAGCCTAACCTAACTTAACCTAACCTAACCGAAAAGTAACCTGTTTCCGCGACGGTCTATACTCCCCCTCACGTTCCCTGTTTATGGGTGCGCGACGGTCTAAACCCTGCTCACGTTCCCTGTTTATGGGTTTGCGAAGGTTTGTAATACTTCAATGTATCTATTTCAAGTCAAATATACATTTCCGCGCATCATCAAACCATACTAAGTCTACTACTAATAATATTAACCCATTAGTACCAACAGAATAGCGACAAAATAGGGGTAGTATAACTGTAGATTTATCCTAATTTATAGGCTAGCCTATATCTAATTGTACATAGCCTTCTGTGTTTTATTTTCCCATTTTAATCATTGGATTTGTAATAGGCTAGGCTAGGCAACTTGGAAAGGCCTATGAGTTTGGTGCGATTTGACTTTTTACAGTACCGTACCACCAGCCACCACAGACTTAGGCTAGGCCTAGCCTATTATAAACTGTTGTTAGGTTTCCACCCATCTAAGACCAAGCTAGAGCCATGGCACCAGGCCTAGCCTACACCCTCTTCGGAAAATATCAAGGAAACTGGACAACTTTTATTTTGCCTAGGCCTAGCCTAGGCTAGTGATTTTTTGTTTTTAGCTAGGCCTAGGCTAGTTTTCATCATTAAACAGTGGTTGTCATTAATTAGAATCTCCTGAAAAAACTTTTTCCCCATTATCCAACAATCTTAAGGATAATAGCCTAGGATTTTTTTTATTTTAATACCACAAATTTTCCGAGTGCTTTTTATAAAAGAAATTGTTCATTTGCATCAATATATAGTGTTTGTAATTAATTAGAAATCTCGGGAAAACCTATTTTCCCCATTAGGCCTATTGATCGATGTTGAGACACGCCCCCGATAGTGATTTGAAAAGACATTAGCCTAACCTAACAACCTTACCTAACCTAACCTAGTATTATGGGTGGGGGCTGCTGCCCCCACACCCCCGCTGGTTGAGTACTAATCCCTTGGTAAAAAAAAAAAAAAAAAAAAAAAAAAAAATTGGCTGTCGATTATACGAAGCTGAAAGAAAAGTCGATGTAGTCTATGGTGTTTACTCTGCAATCTTCAGCTTCGATTGTACATGGGAAAGTACCGTATTGACAACCTTGTTACGAAAATTAAATTTTAGTACCATACTTTTATATTAGGTTTTTCCGAGGGTTTAACACATTTTCATATGATCTTTAGAGCTATCGATAACTAGAAGTACCGTATTGACAACCTTGTTACGAAAAAGACATTTTAGTACCATACTTTTTTATTAAGTTTTGCCGAGGGTTAAAACAAATTTTCTTATGATCTTTAGAGCATATAGATTCAATATTTATCTTCAAATATATCAACAAAATTCGTGGTATTAAAATAACATTGAACCGGATAATATTCAAGGACACTAGTGCGGCGTTATGAGAAACAATTTATTAGAGAAAATAGGCACCAATAGATTCGCCATATTTTTCTCCATATAGTCCGCATGGAGGATTTTCATTATCAACAAATTGAAAAATTCCCACTTCACAGACAAATACAGTACACCAAAAATCTAAGTCAAAGCGGGGGTGTGGGGGCAGCAGCCCCCACCTATAATACTAGGTTAGGTTAGGTAAGGTTGTTAGTATAGGCTAATGTCCTTTCAAAGGGGTATAGGCTAGTAAACACTAGGATAGCCTATACCCGGTCAGAGATAAAAAGAAGAAGAAGAAGAGTCTTGCAGTAGTCTCCTTGAATGCTACCATCTTAAGATACGGCCCCCGATAGTGGGGAGGGCTATGAAGTACAGTACAGGGAAATTGAGGGGTAAAAGACGAAAATAAGGTTAATATTAGCCTAACATAACAACCTTACCTAACCTAACCTAGTATATTAGGTGGGGGCTGCCGCCCCCACACCCCCGCTGGTTTGGTACCGTATTTAATTAATAAAAGATTGACGGTCGCCAAAAAAAACTTGAATGAAGTCTACGGTATTTACTCCGCAATCTTCAGCTTTGGCTGTGGATAACAGGAGGTAAATATTAACTTTTTCACAGTAGGCTAGCCTAATTGAAAACGTTTTTTCTGGAGATTCTAATTAATGACAACCACTGTATAGGCCTAATGATGAAAACTAGCTAGGGCTAGGCCTAAAACCAAAAACAAAAAATCACTAAATAAAAGTTGGCCAGTTTTCTTGATAAATACCCCCTTTTCTGGTTTACGAAACACCCAAAAAGGAAATGGGACGCTCTAGGCTAATATTAACCCTTTCAGGTTAGGGGATATATAATTCTATTAATCTTGTAATTACCTCTCCAAAATTAGTTTGGGATGGATGTAGGCTACCGGTAGTTACCGGGTGTACCACTGGCACTAGCGACATATATATACATACAACATAAATCATCTATAAATACTTATAATAAAATAAATACTTATAAATCTAGGCCTATAATACTAGGTTAGGTTAGGTTAGGTTGTTTGGTTAGGGTTGTTGTTTTGTTGTTGTTTTGTTGTTGTTGTTCCCTAAGCTGTCTGGCCGAACAGCCCCGAGTCCCTGAGAAAGGCCATGGCCACGATCGGGCTTTCCCACAGAGCTCTCATTGAGTGTAGATTGTGTTATTGGCGTAAGTGGTGAAATGCAGTCTTCTATGATGTGTTTAATGGTATGGGGTGCTGTGTTACATCCCGGGCAGGCGTCGACAACGGAGTCATCCAGTCTCTTCTGATAGCTCAGGAGAGCTGGATGGTGTCCGCATCTCAGCCTGGCCAGGTGGACTCTGTCCTCGCGAGGAAGGGAGGATTCGGAAGGATGGATTTTTGGTTAGGGTAATGTATTTTTGTATCCAAAGGCAGTCAAAATAGGCGGGAACATGATGGTGAGCGTCCGCGTAGTGTAAACAAGACGGGCGGTACACCCGGTAACTACATTCTTGCCATTAGTTTTCTGCCCACAATTTGCTCAAAGACAACGGCAGAGGTTGAAGTACCATAAAATGGGGTAACTTCGGACATTTTTCGAGGTTTTTTAACAATTGCTCCTGAGTGTAAACACATTATAGAGATTTAACTAGGTCAAGTGATGTATGGTGATAGTGTGCCATAATCCAGGAAGCCTCCTAAAATTATCCCCCATAATAAGAGAGCTATCCTTATCCTAAATGATGTCCGAAGTTTGCTTGAAAAGTTGATAACTTCGGACATACGGTGATTTCTTATGGAAAATGATTGCCAAGAAAGCTGGGATAACTCCGGACAAACGGAGGAGAACTTTGGACGTACTGTACGTTCGTGGCCTTATTTCATTCATTTTTCGGCTCCTACTATTTTATATGAATATTTTATTATTGCTGCTTATTCCTGTCTGATGTTTAAGTGGAAAATGCACAGTCAATACTTTTAGGCCTGTATAATCAGTATAGGAGGGGGATATATACGATGTTTAACATATATTCTGTTTGGATCTGTTCTCGTTAGGTATTGAGCTCACTCTTAGAAAATATTGAGCAGGAAAAATAACCAATGCTGTCTAATCAATAACTCGAAAATTAACTAGGCCTAGTGAAAATATATAGGTATGTATACTATATCACTGCATATACACTTTTATGAATTTGAGCATTTTTATAGGTATAACGTATTTGTTGGTGTTTCTTTCGGCAGATAAAAAAAGATTTGGACAAGATATATGCCTCTCCTAATTTATATATATTATATATCCAGAATTATCCGAAATACATAAATCGGTTAGCATATTATCATATTTTTATGGGTTTTTGGACTCAGAGAATGATTATTTGATCTTTTACCACCATGTTATTGATGGACAAGTATTATGAATGATTTTAATAGGGCAAATAATAACAAACTATTGTTTTGTTCCATGTCCGAAGTTAGATGTTTTTTTTTTAAACACAATCGGCTAAATGATAGTGTTCTAGCTAGAGCGTTATACTGTACAAGTGTAACAAATTTCGGTTATACTGATGCTTTGGACCGACAGTTAGCTCATCGATCTGTTTAGGCCTAATAGGTCCGTTAGAGCATATACATCATTGCTATAGATGGCATTAAGAGCTGAAATGTATTATTCTATCTATCTATATGCTCAGGCCCAATCCCCATTTTGGGGGTAGCCGACTCAAGACAGAGCAAGAACAGGGAAAACACAAAAACAACATAAAACAAAAAATAAACACAGATAAAAAACACAAACTCACACACATCCAGGTCACCCAGGAGAAGACCCAGAGACCAGGGTTACCAAGGTCGCTCCAGCACTCCCCCCGGCCCCTGACCATCCGGAGAGGTTCCGATCTTGGCAGGCAGACATGCAGCGGAGCCAAAGCCACAAGCCCTCCCACCACACTTCCAGGCACACCCTTCATACTAATCGTCCCCCCGGGCCAGGCTCCTGATAGACTATTATCTAGTCGAACTTGCGCCCGACCCCTTACTCCAAATGACCACGTGTTCACTCAACTATTCACAAGCATTCTCCATTCACTCCTGTCCACCACCACTTCCCCTGCCTGATCTATAGTCATTCCTCTATCATCCAAAGCCTTTCTTACACAGACTCTCCATCTCAATGGGGGTCTTCCTGCCCTTCTATCTCCCCTTTTACCTGACTCACATATTCTCTTTGTAAGCCTTTCATCTCCCATTCGTTCAACATGACCATACCAGCTCAGCACCCTTCTGTCCACTCTGGCTGACAAATGTTCCTGCTGCCCCAATCTCCTACGTATCTCTTCATTCCTCAATCTGTCTCTACGAGTAACTCCACACATACTCCTCAAGCAGCTCATCTCCATCACATCCAGCCGTCTTTTCTCCTTTTTCTTCAGAGCCCATGTCTCAGCCCCATACATCACTGTTGGCACAACAATTCCTTGATATAGTGCACTTTTTACTTTCACTCCGAGATTTCTCGTCTTCCACATACTTCCCATTGCTCCGAAAACCTTCCTTCCTTCACACACTCTCTGTTTTACCTCCACTTCCATACCTCCACTCCTGCTTATCGTTCCTCCTAGATATTGAAAACACTCTTACTTGTTCCAATATTTCCCCATCCAGCCTCACATCTAGATTCACCCTATGCTCTCCCCTATTACACAACATTACTTTACTTTTATTGACGTTCACCTTCAGTTTCCTCCTTCCACAAACCACACCAAACTCTTTGACTACCCGCTGCAGTTTCTCATCAGAATCCGCCACCAATGCTGTGTCATCAGCGAACAGCAACTGATTCAACTCCCAATCTCTACCATTCTTTCCTACTAAACCCAATCCTCTTCCCATAGTTCTCCTTTTCACCTCCCTCACCACACCATCCATAAACATATTAAACAGCCATGGTGACATTACACAACCCTGTCGCAAACCTACCTTTACCTCAAACCATTCACTCAACTCACCATTTCCTACTCTCACACATGCTCTGCTCCCTTCATAAAAACTCTTAACTGCTTCTAACAAATTTCCTCCTATTTCATAAATCCTTAACACCTTCCACATTGCTTCACGGTCCACACGATCATATGCTTTTTCCAAGTCCATAAAAGCCCAAAATATCCCCTTATGCTTCTCTAAATACTTCTCGCATAACTGTCTTACTGCAAACATCTGATCCACGCACCCTCTTCCCCTCCTAAAACCGCACTGTTCTTCTCCTATTGCAACTTCCGTACACTTTATTATCCTCTCTATCAACACCCTGCCATACAGCTTTCCAACCACTGACAATAAACTAATACCTCTATAACTTGAACACTCCTGCCGATCTCCCTTCCCCTTGTACAACGGCACAATACATGCACTCTTCCAGTCTATTGGTACCATTGACACAACAAAGCACACATTGAAAAGTCTCACCAACCAATCTATTATCACATCTCCACCCTTCTTTATACACTCCACAGCAATACCATCCAAACCTTCTGCTTTTCCCGCTCTCATTTGTTTCACTGCTTTCACCTCATTTTCCTCAATCCTTTCATTCATTCCCTGCCACCTGGGTGGCCTGGGTAACCTATCTCCATCCACCTCTGCTTCTCTTCCATCTCTTGTATTTAACAAAGATTCAAAATGCTTGGCATATCTTTTCCTCACTTCAACTGGTTCCACTAGTAATTCTCCATTTTCATCTTTCACTGACTCTTCCCTCTTTTGTCCTCCTTTCCTTACTTTATTTACCTCCTTCCAGAACATCTTCTTTCGTTCTTCAAAATTCTCACTCAGCCTTTGGCCCCACCTTTCGTTTGCATCTTTTTCACTTCTCTAATTTTCCGTTTTGCCTCTCTCCTTGTACCTCTCCCATACCTCAACACTACCATCCTGTAAAACCCTCTCAAAACACTGTCTCTTCTCCTCAACTGCCTTTCTCACCGTATCATTCCACCACTCGCTTCCCTTCCTGATACTTCTGCCTCCTACTTTCCTTTTGCTGCATACTACCTCTGCACTTGCTTTCACTCCTTCCTTAAACTGTTGCCATTCAACCTCTACTTCTCTCTCTTCCATCTCTCTCACTTCCATCCACTTTTCATTTAGTCTTTCCTTGTACTCCCTCTCTTTTTCACTCTTCTCTAACTCACTAACTTTTATTACCTCTCTTACTTCACGCTTGTCTCTTATTCTCCTGTAACTCTTAACTCTTAGCTTTCCCTCCACCAGGTAATGATCTGACATACCCTCCGCCTCACCTCTCATCACATTCACATCCAGCAGTCTACACAATCTTTCCCTTGTCACCAGCACATAATCCATCAATGCCCTCTCTACAATCTCTCCCCTCACAAGTCTATGCCAGGTGTACTTGTGTATACGCCTTTTTTTGAAGAACGTATTACCTACACTCAATCTACACTTTTCACATACATTTTTCAGTCTTTCTCCACTCTCGTTTACACCATCCACACCAAAACTACCGATGACTCCCTCAACAGGCTCATTTCCTACCCTAGCATTTAGGTCCCCTAAAACTATAACATTTTCATTTTCATCAAACCCTTGTAGACAATCTCTCAAATCCTCCCAGAAACCCTCTACCTCGTCTAACTCTCTTTCACTTCCTGGTCCATACGCACTTACAAAAACCCACCTTTCACCCTTAAACTGCATTCTCACCCACATTAGCCTTGATGACACCTCTTTCCACTCTTTTATAAACTCTCTCAACTCCTCCTTCACAATAATAGCCACTCCTTCTTTCCCCCTGACTCCCTCGTCTACTCCAGACTTTCTACCTATCACGTTTCCAAAATCCACTTCTCCCTCTCCTTTCATCTTTGTTTCATTCAGTGCAAGGACATCATACATCCTTCTTTCAAATAACCTTCCAATATCCTCTCGCTTCTCATTCGTACTACATCCACGCACATTCAAAGCTCCTATTCTTAGGGTCCGGGACCACGAACGCGTTCCCTCGCCCCTATCTCTGTCTCGTTTTTTTGGTAGATTTTTTTAAGGGGAGAAGGATACCAGGCCCCCCACCCCCGATCCCCTTTAGCCGACTTCTACGTCTCGCCGGAGAAAAGCGTATTATAAGGGAGAAAAAACAAAAACGCTAAAATACATGTACTGTATAGGCCTAGGCTACTGTAAAACAATAAGTTTTTCAGCCAGTACCCAACCAGCAGGGGTGTGGGGGCGGCAGCCCCCACCCATATTCTAGGTTAAGTTAGGTTAGGTTAAGTTAGGCTAATAGCAAATAAAAAAAAAAGTAACCCAACCAGCGGGGGTGTGGGGGCGGAAGCCCCCACCCATATACTAGGTTAGGTTAGGTAAGGTTGTTAGGTTAGGCTAATAGCCTAGAACATTAAAAAAAAAAAAAAAAAAAAAAGTCTAACCCAACCAGCGGGGGTGTGGGGGCGGCAGCCCCCACCCATAATACTAGGAGAGGTTAGGTAAGGTTGTTGGGTTAGGCTAATGTCTTCCCAAAGTTGACTATTTTTATAACATGAACTATTAGGCTACCCACTCCACCCCGTGAAATCCGAGCCAGCTTTCGTCAAAAGTTTGCTCGGGTATTCACAATATTGGGTTGTGTGTGTTTGCAATTTGGGAAAACCCGAGCCAAGTTTTGATACAAAGCGCTATATTATTGTATTTTTACCCTTTTAACCCCTCATTTTCCCTGAACTTCATAGCCCTCCCCACTAGTGGGGGGCGTGTTTTTAGATTGTTGGATAATGGGTAAATACTCATTTCCGCTTCTCTTCAGTATAAAACAACACTATATCTGAAGGAAAAATTACAAAAAACAAAATAAAACTTACTGAAATCGCTGTTGGTCCAAAAAGTCCGGTTTACCCAAATTTCCTTTGGTGGATGTTGTCTCTGGTAATGTTACTACAAAATTATATCAGTCACAACATCATTCATACAAACAAATTTCTTCAGGGCGATAGAAGTTTGGCAGGGTAGCGAAAAATGTACATATTTTCGTCATATATATAATATTTTTTAGTGTACATATACTCATGTCAGTTTCCTAGGACTTTTACATGCTCTTCCTTTGCCATTTCTCTAAACGGAACCCCCAAAAAATAAAAAATAAAAAGCGTTTCCATTATAATTAATGACAATGTCTAATTACTTATTATCGCCGATGTCCGAAGTTATCACCGCAGTACGAAGTTACCCCACTTTACGGTAATTAAACTAGGCTAGGCCTAAAGGTTTCTAAACACCCCTGATGGTCACTAAGGTTTTTAAAGTAGCCTATCCCTGTAAGGCGAAAGGATTAATGATAAGCCTACTGGTCAATATAAAGTTTATGTAATTAAATTGCTAAAAAATTGTTCTGATTTGTTTGATCTAGTTTAGAGTTGTGTAAGGGTGTTTTGATGTGTGATAATAGGTGGAAATACATATTTACCCATTAAACAACAACCTAAAAACACGCCCATCCACTCGCGAAAAATTACTATTTGAGCATAACCGTTTGCCGTGGGATGCAAAATATGTTGGGGGGGGGGGGGGTCAAGGCCCCCCCCCCCCCCCCCTCTCATGAATTATTGAAATTCTCATATAGCCTATTTAAACAGTAGGGGGCAAAACCCTAATTTTCCCCAACGCGAGTCGCCAAGGCTACACTCGCGGCAGATGTAAATAAACCCACCTGCCTCTTGCGAGGTAGGCGATATAGGCCTAGAGGATATTTTGTTTTTCAGGATTAGTAATAATTGTTTACGCGCATTTAGATTTTATACACATATAGGAATGAAATACACTTTCAGTATTTGAAAGCTATTATAGAATAAGGATGTTGCAATCATTAAAATTTAGATAATATTCAAGGACACTACATCGGCGCAATTAGAAACAATTTATCAGGGAAATCAGGAACCAATAGACTAGGCCTAGTCATATATTTCTTATTATAGTCCATATGGTCCATGCCGCGGGGAATTTCGTTATCAACAACTTGAAAAAACCTGATTTCACCAAAAAATAACCCCGAAAATTATCAAAGTTCCGACCGTAAACAAAGAATTTCGTCGACTTGACCTCCTTCTCCTTTTTGTATTGTACGATGCAGCAAAAGCGCAATTTACCCAATAAATGGCTTGAGCGTGACTCACCACAAAGAACCGGTAACCTGTTTTTGCCCCCTAACAGATCAACATAGCGCCTATATAAGGATGACAATAAGTCAAGGGGGGTTGAGGGCCTCGACCTATCATGTATCCTATGTACCCCACAATTTCTCTCACCTACTGTAAAAGTGCGATTCACCCAATAAATGGCACAATTTTACACTGTATCTTCAGATTGATGGATAATGGGTAAGGTAGGCTAATGCAATCCTCCACTCAAACCATGAAAAACAACTATAAAACGCTACAGTATATTCCTTGAAGAAAAAACAAAAAACATGGTAAATAAGGCCGATCTTGTTGAACCGTTTTGAACGGTACCAAAATTTGTTTCAACCACCTGAAATGCATTTTAGGTGCACTATATATTGCACTGTACAAGCAGAAATACTCTCCCTATTGCAGCAGTAAAGCTCTTATTAAGCTCCTTACTGACAAAATATATATTGATTTCAATAAGTCAGGGGGGGGGGCAACTTGAACCCAGCATCCTGTTTCCCAAGACAAATTTTTTTTTTTTTTTTTTACTCCAAAAATGACATATATCAGAGTGTCTTAAGATGTTGGTTAATGGGGAAAAAACTGTGGGAAGGATGTCTGGTGGGCGGTATGCCCGGTAACTACATTCTTGCCAAAACTTTTTCCGGGGATTGTAATTATTTCAACTATGGTATAATGATGAAAACTACCTAAAAATAAAAAAGAAAAACCATGGGAAAATTAGTGGTAGTTTCAGTAATATTTTCCTTGCTTTCTTTACATCGCGCTTGAGGTTAGTAGGTTACTTCACGCATCTAATTTATTTGCCACCTTGGCGGTTCAATTAATATTTAGGCCTTGGGATACATCTTGTTGAGGCTGTCAAACCCCCTAGACTTATTGTCATCATCATATATATTGCCAGCAGGGGGGGAAATAACTGCAACTGTAACTAACTTCGAGCGTCATGTCAACAAACCGACGACCGGAAGAGGCGGTAAACTCCCGATTTTCGGTCCAATCCCACCGTTTTATTCTCGTCTAAAACGACAGTACTGTACCTGAAAAACTTTATTAGATCCTTTCTATTACTAGACCAGAAAAGGGTGTAGCTTGTTGATGGATGCGTGTAAACCTAAAATAAATCTTGGGAAGGATGTACTGTAGTATATGGGCCTACGGTCGTCTTGTTTACATAGGTCGTGCGCTCACAGTTATGTTCCTGTCTATTTTGACGGCTCTTTTTTTCTGTTATTTGCCCCTGCTGGCAATATATATGATGACGACAATAAGTCAATGGGGGTTAAGCCCCCCTCAACCCATTATTGTATCCCATGTCAGTCAAAATAGACAGGAACATGATCGCGAGCATGCAAGTAGTGTAAACAAGGCAGGCGGTACACCCGAATACTACATCCTTACCTAAATCTATAATAGGTTTGTGGGGCCAGTGGGGGTAGGCCTACCTGTAAAGTGCGCGCTAGTAAAGTAAAATCGCACCTAGAGTTTAATAGCCTAATCACGCTAGGCTGTGTGGATTATAGTGAGAAAGTTATGGAGAGTTCATAGGTATACTGTATACAGTACACATTGTCCCAAAATTCAGGTACGTTTACGTTGAGGGACCCACAGAGGGCTGCTCTTGGGCGGCATGATATGCAGGGGTTGTGCATTAGGACTAGTGGTTGGGGACAGGATCAGGATTAAGGATGTAATGATTGGTGATCCTAGTTCTAAATGAATCAAGAGTGGGGCTATTAACTACATGAAATAGGTGATGGTTAGAACACTCTTGGATGCTGCGGGAGAAAAAATTATAGGCCTAGTCTAAATATGTCCGTGCTTGCCTGATACGTGTCGTATTTTAGGTTGTGGCCGCGTTTTGTAAATTGTATACCGGTACTTGTAGGGTGTAAATATATATCTTTGTGTATGTCTACTAAGTTGTTAGTGATTTTATATAACATCTGTTGTCTGTGCATTTTCTCTTGTTGCAAGTGGGTCTAGTCTAATGTCTTGTTTAGGCAAAGTGACAGATGTATTGTGTCTGAAATCATGTATGATCCATCTTGCAGCTTTGTTTTGTATGGCCTCTAGTTTATCTATGTTGTTGGGAGTGTGTAGATCCCAGACGGTGTCACAGTATTCTAAGTGTGGCCGAACAAGTGTTTTAAATACTAGAATTTTGATATTTGCGTTACACTTTGTGAGATTCCTGTGCAGGAAGCCCAGGGCCTTATTAGCCTTTGCTCTGATGCTGCTAACGTGAGTGGTCCACCTCATGTCTGCTGAGAATTAGATGTGGACTCCCAAATATTTGTGGGAGGGAACATCATATAAAAAAGTTCTATGGAGTTTGCTTTATTTTTGTTTGTTTTATGCGTTGTTGGATCGTTTAGCAGGGTGTCAAACAAAAGCCAGAAGCTTCCATTGGAAGCATGCAAGTGATTTGCCAAAGCAGATTCGAGGCACACAGTTAGTACTGTTTATGCATCGTTTCTCTTTAAGTAAGTTATGAAATTTTTTATGAATTATCTGGGACTTTTGGAAGCACAATAACTTAAGAAATCTAGATTTTTTTTTAGTGAGAAAAGCCTTGAGAAGGAAATTACCTTAAGGTTGCCAATGGCCAAAGGCTTCCTATATAAGCTACTTAGGTAGGCTATAGCCAATAGTCTGCCAGATCCATTTCCTATGTAGGCTATAGTACAGTATATTATATACATGTATTGTATTGCAGGTGGTGTGTGAGATGGAGGTGACAGAGGAGAATTTGGGTCGTCTGGTGGAGGTCCTCTCTCACACCTTCTCCCAGGACCCTGCACAGCGACGATCTGGTAAGTATCCCTCCTCTTGACTCCATCTGTGTCTCCCGCTTCTCCTCGGTGCCTCCCATGGGGTTAACTTGTAAGATTAAAAGGTATAGTTGGGAGAAGATTAGCAGTTGTGTGGTAGGAGTATGCTAAGGTGTGCATAGATGAATGGACATGTAAGTCACATTATAGATAGTTTAATGGGTGACTGGCTTACTGTCACTACACACCCAATATAATGCAATGGCTGTAAGCCAGTATGAGCAATCATGTAACATTACATTACAGTACAGTAAAAGACTTACAGTATGTTCTCTATATATACCAGTACCGTAAAATGCTGTAACTTCGGACATTTTTCGATGTTTTTTAACAATTTCTCCTGAGTGTAAACACATTATAGAGATTTAACTAGGTCAAGTGATGTATGGTGATAGTGCGCCATAATCCAGGAAGCCTCCTAAAATTATCCCCCATAAGAAGAGAGCTATCCTTATCCTAAATGATGTCCGAAGTTTGCTTGAAAAGTTGATAAACTTCGGACCTGTATGGCTAACTTCGGACATAGGTGATTTCTTATGGAAAATGGTTGCCAAGAAAGCTGAGATAACTTCGGACGAACGGAGGAGAACTTCGGACCTACGTTCGTGGCCTTATTTCATTCATTTTTCGGCTCCTACTATTTTATATGAATATTTTATTATTGCTGCTTATTCTTGTCCGATGTTATAGTGGAAAATGCACAGTCAATACTTTTAGGCCTGTATAATCAGTATAGGAGGGGGATATATACGATGTTTAACATATATTCTGTTTGGATCTGTTCTCGTTAGGCATCGAGCTCACTCCTAGAAAATATTGAGCAGGAAAAATAACCAATGCTGTCAAATCAATAACTCGAAAATTAACTAGGCCTAGTGAAAATATATAGGTATGTATAATATATCAATGCATATACACTTTTATGAATTTGAGCATTTTTATAGGTATAACGTATTTGTTGGTGTTTCTTTCGGCAGATAAAAAATTTTTTGGACAAGATATATGCCTCTCCTAATTTATATATATTATATATCCAGAATTATCCGAAATACATAAATCGGTTAGCATAGTATCATATTTTTATGGGTTTTTGGACTCAGAGAATGATGATTTGATCTTTTACCACCATGTTAATGATGTACAAGTATTATGAATGATTTTCATAGGGCAAATAATAACAAACGATTGTTTTGTTCCATGTCCGAAGTTACCATGTTTTTTTTTTAAAAACACAATCTGTTAAATGATACTGTTCTAGCTAGAGCGTTATACAAGTGTAACAAATTTCCTTTGGTGGATGTTGTCTCTAGTAATGTTACTACAAAATTATATCAGTCACAACATCATTCATACAAACAAATTTCTTCAGGGTGATAGAAGTTTGGCAGGGTAGCGAAAAATGTACATATTTTCGTCACATATATAATATTTTTTTCGTGTACATATACTCATGTCAGTTCCCTAGGACTTTTACATGCTCTTCCTTTGCCATTTCTCTAAACGGACCCCACAAAATAAAAAATAATAATAATTCCATTATATAATGACAATGTCTAATTACTTATTATCGCCGATGTCCGAAGTTATGACCCAAGTCCGAAGTTACCCCACTTTACGGTACTGTACTGGTAGTTTTATTTTTCTTAATGGATTACTCAGACTTTAAAGTGTATGTATGTATGATGGTGGAACTCCAGGCCGCTTAGCCTTTGGCAGCCTCTTTTGTCAGTAGCCTATCTCTAAACCTGATTATTCATCTTGAGGCCACTGGATCTGGCCCTGAAAAAGATTAATGGGATGGTAGTCTGATGCCTAACCTTCATTGTCAGCTCAGAAATATTTTAACTTTGAGACAGGCTTACCATAGTTTAAACTGACCCACTCATTTCTCAAACATATCTATAATGTATTTCCTTTTTCCCACCCAGCTGAGCAGTTTCTGAGTCAAGTAGAGAGCAATGAGAACTACCCAGTGTTGCTATTGACGGTACTGACTCGCGATGACACCCAGGTGCCTCGCAACATCAAACTATCCGCCTCCATCAACCTCAAGAATCTCATCAAGCGGAACTGGGTGGTGGTGAGTTGATGGGCTACGTTGTGTTTTTGTTTACCTGTACTTGTTTGCTGAATTTTACATTTGCAGTACCGGTATCTTGTAAAGTATTAATTTTTATTGTTCAGTTATTTTATGTTCTTCGTTGTTTTCAATTTTACTTTATACAATATGGTATATTATAGTAAAAATGTCTTGGACTACTGTAATCAGAATATTTAGCGTGGAGCTTCAGGATTGTTGGGTGTGTGAAACACCTATCTTTTTTTATTTCTGTCTTTGGATGCTGTCCGAAAGACTAGAGTGGTACTCCATACTGGATAGAAGTGTTTGGATATTTCCACAATCTTTTGTTTTTTTATCTTGGTCTATTGACCTTAACCCTTTCACGCATATGACGCGATTTTGAGCCTGTTGGGGATACTTTATAGCCTTTGTTACCATCAGGGGTATTTTGAAACCTTTAGTTTAGTTACTTCAACCTCTGCAGTTGTCTTTGAGTTAGCTGTGGGCAGAAAACTAATTTTGGAGAGGTAATTATAAGAGTGAGAGAACTCTATTTCTTATTGCTAATCTGGCAACCTCTGCGTCATAAATGCGTGAAAGGGTTAAAAAATAGAAAGTAAAATCCAGAATGAGTTCCTTGTCTGAACCTGCGAGATTGTGTGTTATCATACGGCTTTGATAGTTCTCAATAGCCTTATATCCCTATAATAAGTATGGTATGTTTTATTGTTACCCAGGATGAGGATGGCAACAACCGCATCAGCACCAACGACCGGACCGTAGTGAAGCGGGAGATAGTGGACCTCATGCTGCGGTCCTCGGAGGGAGTCCAAAGGCAGCTATCAGAGTCCATATCTATCATCGGCAAGTCCGACTTCCCGCACCAATGGGCCGAACTAATCCCGTATATGGCTGAAAAATTCAAGTCTGGTGAGTGTTGAGAAGAGTTTTGTATATATACATTCAGTTATTCTTATTCTCTATATGGTTATGTGTTTTCTTATTGCTTTTATGGCCAAGAAGTTTGATTTTTCTTATTGGGAGAGGAAGTTTGTCTTTTTTTATCTTTATAGAATTTAGCAGAATTTACCAGAACGTTGTGAACTTCCCAAATTGACTAGGCTACCGTTAATACCTTGAGTATAAAGAGAGTATGTTAATATATGCACGATTAATTTGATTAGGACCCAAATTTAGTTAGGGTAAGACGGGGTAATTTTCCCGCGGCGCTAATAATTTGCATTCAAACGCCGATATCTCCGAAACTATTGCATGGATTCGGCTGCAGTTTGGCTTGGGTTGTAGAGCAGTTTTTGCTTAGGTTGTAGAGCTAGTTTGGCTTAGATTGTATAGCTAGTTTGGCTTAGGTTGTAGAGCTAGTTTTCCTTAGGTTGTGTTGCAGTTTCGCGGGGCCTAGCGCCGGGGCTAGCGGCGCATCTGACGGTTTGGTCGGGTGTGTGTGGGGGTGTTTGTATGTATGTGCGTACACTGTGGTGGTGCGTGTGACACAGTGTTGGCAGTAGCCATCAGCTGCTGCCTGGTACTTTGCACTAGCACCCTACACGCCGTACCCACACGAGACACGTCAACACCCGCACTAAATACTTCCACACCCGTAGGCCTAATAAATTCGTTCACAACCGCACTAGACACGTCCACACCCGCACATGTCCACAACTCCACACCTGCACTAGACACGTCCACACCCGCACTAGACACAGTGGCGCCTAGGCCTACACGTGTGACACACCTGCATCTCTGCCCGCCCTGTTCAGTTGTGTGTGCGTGCAACGTTTTTCTATTGGCATGTTTAGTGGCAGTTTGGGTTTGTGAATATTTTCATTGCTGTTACCTGCACGCTAGTGTTTTGTCTGGCCATTAATCATATAATATTATCTAATTTACTAGCTAGATGATGCGTAAAATAGGTCGCCGCGAGAGAAACTTTAAAAAAAAAATCGGCAGCATGACCAAAACATATATTAGTTTTTGTTTTTTGGGCATCTATAGCAGAAAGGCTGAATGTATAGATAAAAAATAAACAAAAATAAAAATTCCATTTGTGGCAGATTCTATTCGTCAAAAACCGCAATTTTCGGCAAAATTACCCCGTCTTACTGGGTAAGACGGGGTAATTTCTCCACGGCGCTAATAAT
This sequence comes from Paralithodes platypus, assembly GCA_032716605.1. Taxonomy (NCBI): domain Eukaryota; kingdom Metazoa; phylum Arthropoda; class Malacostraca; order Decapoda; family Lithodidae; genus Paralithodes; species Paralithodes platypus. The sequence goes on along the minus strand of CM064519.1, from coordinate 4,325,095 downwards.
TTGCATTCAAATGCCGATATCTCCGAAACTATTGCATGGATTCAGCTGCAGTTTAGCTTAGGTTGTAGAGCCGGTTTTGCTTAGGTTGTAGATCTAGTTTGGCTTAGATTGTATAGCTAGTTTGGCTTAGGTTGTAGAGCTAGTTTTCCTTAGGTTGTGTTGCAGTTTCGCGGGGCCTAGCGGCGCACCTGACGGTATGGTCGGGTGTGTGTGGGGGTGTTTGTATGTATGTGCGTACACTGTGGTGGTGCGTGTGACACAGTGTTGGCAGTAGCCGTCAGCTGCTGCCTGGTACTTTGCACTAGCACCCTACACGCCGTACCCAACCGAGACACGTCCACACCCGCACTAGATATGTCCACACCCGCACTAGACACGTCCACACCCGCACTAGACACGTCCACACCCGCACTAGATATGTCCACACCCGCACTAGATATGTCCACACCCGCACTAGACACGTCCACACCCGCACTAGACACGTCCACACCCGCACTAGACACGTCCACACCCGCACTAGACACGTCCACACCCGCACTAGACACGTCCACACCCGCACTAGACACGTCCACACCCGCACTAGACACGTCCACACCCACACTAGACAAAGTGGCGCCTAGGCCTACACGTGTGACACACCTGCATCTCTGCCCGCCCTGTTCAGTTGTGTGTGTGTGTGCGTGCGACGTTTTTCTATTGGCATGTTTAGTGGCAGTTTGGGTTTGTGAATGTTTTCATTGCTTTTACCTGCGCGCTAGTGTTTTGTCTGGCCATTAATCATATAATATTATCTAGTTTACTAGCTAGATGATGCGTAAAATAGGTTGCGGCGAAATTACCCCGCCCGGCGGGGTCATTTCGCCACGAGAGTAACTTTTTTCAAAAAATAGGCAGCATGACCAAAACATTATATATTTTTTTTGTTTTATGGGCATCTATAGCAGAAAGGCTGAATGTATAGATAAAAAATAAAAAATTAGAAATTCCATTTGTGGCAGTTTCTATTCGTCAAAAACAGCGATTTTCGGCAAAATTACCCCGTCTTACCCTACTCATATAGTGATGTACATTTTATGTGGTGGTTTTATGTTCTTTTATTTCAAAAATTTATTTTGCTATACAGTATCTTTATATCCACAGTGATTTTGATAAGTTCTTTTGCCTTTATATTGTGTTGTCCCTGTTTTGGTTTGTTTATTTTGCAAGTTTTACATTATAAATATGTAAAATTATCTATGGTCATAGTCTGGTAATAATATGTATACAGTTGCAGTTAATTAGAATAGGAAACCCTCAATTAGCTAATTTGAATAGGCTATACAGTACTGTTAATCTCAATTTTGTTTGTGTCTAAACCATCTTAACCTACATCTATCTCTCCAGGTGACTTCAACATAATCAATGGTGTTCTACAAACTTCCTACTCTGTCATGAGACGTTATGAATTTGAAAACAAATCGGACGAACTGTGGCGAGAGATAAAGTTTGTCTTAGATAACTTTGCCCAGCCCCTCACAACTCTCCTTGTTGTAAGTATGAATTTTATTTATATTGACTTCTATAGGTACACAACATTTGTACTATTTAACCAAATTATAATTTCTTCTTATTATAGTGTAGGAATCCCCATTGCCTACCACTTTGGTGGTGCTGTCAACATCTGTAGCGGTGGATCAAGAGTCCCCTCTCAAGGACACTCGTGCCTGGTATGCTTTGGCCCCTACAGGGGTAAATAAAATAGAAAAACAATATTGGCGTCCAGGTGAGGGACTGCTCTGAATCTGCTCTTTCAGTGCTAATAGTCTTGATCCACCTAGTGGAAATAGCACTGTGGAGTGGGCGCCTTGGGCATGGCTGGGGCCTGGAGGCGGTTTCAGCTGTGACCATCCCTTTTGTGGAGCTTCTTGAGAAAGCAAGGTGTCATACTTTCATTAGAAAGATTACCCATCCACCCCGGGGAATGTCCTAAGCATGGAGGTATGATAATAAGGAGGCGGCATGTGCCTATCTCCCCATACACTCAGACTGACGCCGGTGGGTGGAGCTTATCGGCCCGGTGGGCGGGGCTTATTCACAGGAGATTGACTCAAAACATTGGTATCTCCCCTTCGAGTTACTGCAATTTGTCCCTTGTTTTTGCCTTATCAGACAAAGAAATGTATACATTTGGATGTATTTAAAGAACAGAAAGCTTTGTTTTTTTATTTGCTACAAGTATATGTGTTTCAATAGGATATGTTATATAACCATAGACCATAGTGTATAGCTATGTAGGCCTAGATATAACCATGCATGGTGGAGTACATAAAAATAACCACAATATCATCTCTTTTACAGTAAAATAATCAATATAAATCAAGTTCCAGGAAATAAATAAAACTGTTTTATAATAATAACATAACACATTTTACCTATATTTACATTCCCTCGAATTGTATTAGCTTTGTGTAGGCTACTCTTGGCGACTTTTACTTCGCTTTTTATGTATTACATTTACCTAGGTTAGATTAACCTAGCCTAACCTAGGTTAGATTAACCTAGCCAAACCTAGTTTGTATATATGAAACCTAGGTTGATTACAGATTAGATCAGATTAACCTACCCTCACTAACCTATCTTAACCAAGTTTAAGTTAGGTTAAAAAGCTGTGATTTTGTTGCTTTTTGCAAGCTTTTTCGGCAAGAGTTGTGTTATCGGGCATACCACTACCGACACACAACATAACTAGGCTATAACTCATCTCTAAAACATTAACCTAACCAAACAACCTAACATTGTATTAATGTAGAATAGGTTAGGTTAGGTTCTTTAGTTAGGTTAAGTGTTTATAGATGATTTATGCTGTATGTCCGTGGTGGTACGCCCGATAAGACAACCCTTACCGCGCTTTTTCCCCACAAATTCCCTCTCTTCATAGCCTTGCCGACTAGGGGGGGCCTTGGTATTGAGTGAATAATAATAGATAAATATTAATCTCGGCTAGTTTTCATTATCACCGAAGGATAGATATGAAGACAGACTATAAAACGAATGATATTAAATATTGGTGAAAAAGCTGTTGGTCCCCAAAAAGTAACATTTACCGTAGGCCTATCCTGTAGCTTACCAATATGCAAGCTACTCGGTTTCGTCTTTTTAACACCCTGTACTTAAGAGTAAAGCTACTTAATTCAGTGTTTCACTATCACCGTGGTGTTTGTTTACAGGTTCCATTTGTGTCAATATACTTTCTATTCAAATACTCATGCGAGGGGGATACAATGCGGTAGGTAATTTGTTTCACTTCATACACGTATACTCTTTCACCCAATTTACTTAATTTATTTGACGTTTTTATTGTTATTCGCTTCACCACTTACCTGTGGAATGTTATAGAGGCACTACGCTCCCTTTGCGTGCATCCATAGGCTGAACAAGCTGGCATTGTGTGACTTTGTGTCTAAAAATCAGACATCACATCATCAGCTGATCCAATGTTTTGAGTCAAAGGGGGGTAGGGAGATAGCGGACCAATAGCGTGCTAGCGTCAGGGCTGTGACGTCATGTCGCCTCCTTATATCATACCTCCATGGTCCTATTTAAATATCTAAGCAAAGAAAAACGAACGAACAGCCTCGGATGCGGACGGAACCAACGTTGACGAACCACGACCGACTAAGGACATGCCTTCGGACATTCTGAGAATGGCTACGTGGAATGTTAGTGGCATGAATGATGGCACAAAAGAGAGAGAGGTTCTGGAAGTGTTAGTAAATGCCAGGCTGGATGTATGTGGAATGACAGAGACCAAATGGAAAGGTTCAGATGTGAGAGAGTGGGAGTGTGGAATGGGTGTGTGTGCTGGAGTGAGTGAAGGAACAGCGAGAGAAGGTGCATGTTTGTTTGTAAGTAGCAAATGGAAGGAATGTGTAAGAGAGTATGGGTCTGTGGGTTCAAGGATTGTGTGGGTGAGAATGAAAGTAGGAATACAAACGTGGGTGATTGTATGCGTGTATGCCCCAACAGAGGATATACTTGAAAGAAAGAAAGAGGAGTTCTGGATGAATGTGGAGGCGTGCCTGGAGAAGTTTGACAAGAACGAAAGAATATTTCTGATTGGGGATATGAATGGTAAGGTGGGTGATAGGAAAGTTGAGGGAGGGTGGGGGGTACCATCAGAGGTGAATGGGAATGGTAGTGCACTTGTGGACGTATGTGTGGGGAGGAGGCTGTGGATAGCCAACACCTTCTTCCGGCACAGAATGATCCACAGGTACACGTGGAAACGGATGTTGACGATGAAGGATAAGACAGTGGTGGAACGAAAGTCATTGATTGATTATGTATGTGTGGATGAACGAATGAAGAAATCTGTGATGAATGCTAGGGTGTATAGGGGTATTGGAGGGTGTCTGTCTGATCATTATGTAGTGGTAGCTAAGGTTAGGATACAAAAGAAGTGGGTGAGGAGAGCTGGAGGGAGGCGAGAGGAGGGTGGAATGGTGAGGAGGGTGGAGAGGTTGCAGGAGGAGGAAGTCAGGGAGGAGTACAGGAGAGCAGTGGAAAGACGACTAGGTGGGTTCGACCTGGAAGTTATGGAGGAAGTGGAGGAGATGAGCAAGGTGTTTAAGGATGAGATCTGTGCAGCATGTGAGGAGGTGTGTGTGAGGAGAAGAGGGAGGGGAGTGAAAGGTACAGCATGGTGGACAGAAGAGGTAAGAATAGCTGTGGAAGAAAAGAAGAAAGCATATAGAGAGTGGTTGGGTAGTAGAGGGAATGAAGATTCCGAGAGACAGAAACGAGCGAGGTACGTGGAGAGTAAGAGGGTGGTGAAGAGAGTAGTGAAGGAAAATAAGAGAAGAGTAGATGAGGAATTTGGAAGGAATCTGAGTGTAAAATGGAGGGAGAGTAAGAAACTGTTCTGGAAAGAAGTCAAGAAAGTTAGGGAAGGTAGCAAGGGAAACAATAAGGGTGTGATAGATAAGAATGGGAGAATGCTAGCCGAGAAGCAAGAGAGAGTCGAAAGATGGAGGGAGTACTTCAGTGAGTTGCTAAATGTAAGGAATGAAGAGCCAGCAAACATAGCTGGATATGGTATGGGAGGGAGAAGAAGAGAAGTAGTGGAGGAGGAGGTGGGGATCAGGAGGTCAGAAGTGTGGGAAGCCATGAAAAGAGTGAAGTTGTGGAAAGCACCAGGAACAGATGGAGTGTGTGGGGAAATGTTGAGGTATGGTGGTGAGATAGTGATAGAATGGGTATGGAAAATGTGCAAACTAGCATGGGAGAAGGGGAGTGCACCCGATGACTGGAAGACTGGCATAATAGTCCCCCTATATAAGGGCAAAGGGGAAAGAGGAGTGTGTGGTAACCACCGAGGAATATGTCTTCTAAGCGTAGTAGGGAAGGTATACAGTAGGGTAGTGATTGAGAGAGTGAGAGTGAGAACGGAGAAATGGATAGGCGACGAGCAGGGAGGTTTTAGGAAGGGAAGAGGATGTGTAGATCAGATTTTTACCCTGAATTGTGTTATGGAGAAGTATCTGGAGAAGAAACAAAAGGTGTATGTTGCCTTTATGGACTTGGAGAAGGCCTATGACAGAGTGGATAGAGAAGGTTTGTGGAAAGTACTAAGAATATACGGAGTAGAGGGCAAGTTGCTGAAAGCAGTGAAGAGCATGTATGAGGGTGCAAAGGCGGCAGTACGTGTGGAGAGTGAGCAGAGCGAGTTCTTTGGCCTGAATGTTGGTTTGAAACAGGTGTGTGTGATGTCCCCGTGGTTGTTTACTGTATATATGGATGGAGTCATGCAAGAAATACTATCAAGAGCAGTGGATGTTGGTGTATCGCTGAAAAGGGAGGGAATTGAGTGGAAGCTACCTATACTGCTGTTTGCGGATGATACAGTTCTGATGAGTGATAATGAATGGGAGTTGCAGGGTCTGGTAAATGAGTTTGGAACAGTGTGCGAAAAACGGAATTTGAAGGTAAATACGGGGAAGAGCAAGGTTATGGTCTTCGAAAGGGGTGAAGTCACAGAGTGTGAGGTGAAGCTGAACGGTCAGGCTATGGAGATCGTCAACTCTTTTAAGTATCTGGGCAGTGTGTTGAGTAAAGATGGGACTATGGATGAAGAAGTGCGGGAGAGGGTACAACAGGGGAAGAGGGTTGTAGGAACGCTAAAAGCAGTAACAAGAAATAGGGTGGTCAGTATGGAAGTGAAGACGTCCTTGCATGACAGTGTGGTAATCCCGACACTGACTTACGGAAGCGAAGCATGGACGTTGGTTGAGAGACTCAGACCAAGAGTGAGAGCAGTGGAAATGAATTACTTAAGGAGTGCGTGCGGAGTTACATGGAGGGATAGACAGACTAATGAGGAAATAAGAAGGAGGTGTGGTATGGAGGTAGATGTGCTGGAAAGTGTGAAAAGGAACAACTTGAGATGGTTCGGCCATATGGAACGTATGGAAAGCGAGAGAATGACTAAGAGGGTGTACGAGAGCGAGGTGGAGGGACAGAGAGGGAGAGGTAGACCGAATATGAGGTGGAAGGATGGAGTGAGGAAGTACATGAACGAGGGCGGTGCTGCTTGGGGGGAGGGGCGTCGACTGACTGGGGACAGAGGTGCATGGGGGCGGTTCGTTCGTGGCCACCCCTTCGGGGATCACGGCGTCAGGCAATAGATAGATAGATAGATAGATGGTCCTAAGCCTTTTTTAATGTAGGGGGAGAGACTCACTCAAACAGCTTTAGTGTACTGTAAGTCTGTTCATAGTTAAGGGAGGTATTCCCTGACACACTCTCATGACACTCATCCTAACCAGGCATCCACTATACTGTACTTTGTTGATCATAAGATACTCACAAATAACACAAAACCACATATTCAACTCACTGCTATAGGAATATGAAGGAAGCTACAGAGGATTGTTTGGTGTCTTTTTACAGAAAGGGTAGCCTACTGGGTACCATGCTTCATCATAAGCTACCAGTGCTTAAACTTCCCTTAAAGTTTTCCATATCCCTTTCCTTTAGGCTACAGAGTTAAAATGGGTTATTTAATATACAACACGCTAATTATGCCTGGGGTTCAGGGGTTAAATAATGTTTACCTTTTTTGCAAATTATGTTCTCATACTAGCTTAGATACATAACATATATTCACTGTTCATGTTTCATTTACTGAATTTGAAAGATTAAATAATAAAAGAATTACTGTAACATCATAAACCCTGTACAGTACCTTCTTTGCACACAAAATATCCCCAAATTTCTTTACAGGAGCTAATGAAGTTTGCCGGAGAGAACGTAAACAACGGGGAGGCCCTGCGCATGATCCTGTCATCATTGGTGTCGGTGGGTCGCCTTTTCCTGGCCCTCAACTCACAGGACCTGCCAGAGTTCTTTGAAGATAACATGGCCGTGTGGATGGAGCACTTCCTTTCACTGCTAAATTTCTCCAGTCCACTACTGATCTCTGCAGTCGATGAAGTTGGGGTCTTGGAACAGGTAAGTTATTTAGGGCACATTATCTAACGACACTGAGTAGGAAATAAGTTTCTTTGTACAAATAAATACATTTGTTCGAAAAATAGCATGTTTTTCAATTGGACAGCGAGGCATACATTACCAAACATTGTCATCAGAAGCACACTTCCTCCCAAGAATGTTTGGTACGGTAGTGTTTGATCTAGACCAAGCAGTACATTTTACTATTGAAAAATTAAAAGTATGTTTGGAGCAAAAGGCCTGTGTGTGTGTGTGTTTTTTTTTTTTTTTTTTTTTGTTTTTTTTTTTTTTTTGGTAAGAAAAATAAAACAAAAATAAAAAAGCTGTTCGGTAATGTTTGCTCCAGTGTCATTAAAACAAATTGCTTAAGGGAGCCCACCTCGCTTTTTTTTTTCTCTTTCTCTCCCTCTCTCTTTGGCTTGTATCTATTAACCCGGGAGCTGCGGGGAGACTCATAAGAGTTCCCCCGGCGCACTGCGGGGAGACTCTTATGAGTGAGTGAAAAAAAAAATCAACTTTTGACATCGAAAAAAAAATATATTTTTTATTTTTATTTTTTTATTTTTGTTTGGCCCCTGGGCCATGCAAAATCTCAGTCCTCTACCTCCCCTCCTTCCCCACTTTCCTCCTCTCCTTCAGTTATCACCTATTTTCCCTGTTATTCCCTTATTCTGAGGTATATTTTCGTGCTAACATTAGCGAGTTGCAAGCAGGGTGTTGTCATCACTGATGGCAAGCGAGTGCAAGAGAGAGAGAGAGAGTATCGATCGACTGTGTCTCAGTGGCCTTGGGGGAAATTGGCGGTAAAGCAGATTGCCTCACCCATACATTATACAACTCGCGGGCTATATCTCCGATTTTGACCATCCAAACGCTGTTTTCACTCGTTTTATTGTTGTTTCAGGTTAATACCTTTATAATCAACCCATAATAGGCGCATATGGATAAGTATTAATGCTATTAATGGCACAATGAATATTTTAGTGACGGAAACACCTCAAATACGTCAGCACAGGGGGACGTTTCCAATTACCCCCATGCGCACTTCAGAGGTTAAGCCCCATTCAGCCTACTGTTTTAAGACCCCCATCCAGGTGTCAATATTTTCCGCGAGCCAGCTTATATATATATATATATTGGTTTTGACAGCAAGCTAAATTTGTAAATTTTTCGATAGAAAAATGTCTCCGGTGAAGCCAGATTTCTCCATACAATGCTGGCTCGCTATCGCACGCCAGGAAGAAATCGACACCTGCATGGGGATAAACGTCTTAAAACAGTTGGCTGAATGGATACAAGCCAGGGAAAGAGAGAAACGGAGATAAAGATAAAAAAAAAGCCGGTGACCCCCCTTAACCTAAGACGTGCGCATGGGGGGTATGAGACACCACACGCCTGTGCACACGTATTTGAGCTGTTCCCATCACTAACATCGTTATTTTACCATAAATAGCATTAATATTTATTCATATGCGCCTATTTTACGTTGATTATAAAGGTATTAACCTGTTACCGCAATAAAACAAGTGGAAACAGCGTTTGGATGGTCAAAATCGGCAATACAGGCCGGGAGTTACATAATGTATGGCTGAGGCAATCTCCCTCCCCTCCACTCTTCCCCAAGTCTGGAGAGAGATTGTCGATCGATACTCTCTCTCTCTCTTGCACTCGCTTGGTAACAGTGATGACAACGCTCTGCTTGCAACTCGCTAATGTTAGCACGAAAATAGACCACAGAATAATGGAAAATAACAGGGAAAATAGGTGATAACTGAAGGAGGGGGGGGGACGTGGAGAAGTAGGGGATGTGGAGGAGTGATATTTGGCATGGCCCAGGGGCAAAAAAAAAAAAAAAAGGGTTCAAGATTTTTGGGGTGTTTTAAATGGATTTTTTTTTAGCCCAGGATCTTAAAAAGAGTCTTCCCGCAGTCGCCCGGAGAAACTCTTAGAGTCTTCCCGCACTTGCCGGGTTAAGCAAAATGAGCACAATCGCAGCTGGAGTATACTGCTCAATAGGTGTGTTCTTTTAAGTATTTTTTTCTAAGGAAAACTAGGAGCAAACCCAAAATATATTCACCCCTTTGTCCTTACAAAATATGGTAAAATTTTAGTATAGTAGCTCGCCGATTTAGAGATTTAAACGATAATCTAATTATGTCAAATTTGACAAAAAAAAAATCCAAAATTAAGGCATCTATCTATCTGCTCAGGCCCAATCCCCATTTTGGGGGTAGCCGACTCAAGACAGAGCAAGAACAGGGAAAACAAAAAAACAACATAAAACAACAAATAAACACAGATAAAAAGCACAAACTCACACACATCCAGGTCACCCAGGAGAAGACCCAGAGACCAGGGTCACCAAGGTCGCTCCAGCACTCCCCCGGCCCCCGACCACCCGGAGAGGTTCCGATCTCGGCAGGCAGACATGCAGCGGAGCCAAAGCCACAAGCCCTCCCACCACACTTCCAGGCGCACCCTTCATATTAATCGTCTCCCCGGGCCAGGCGCCTGATGGACTATTATCTAGTCCAACTTGCGCCCGACCCCTTACTCCAAAATTAAGGCATAAATCATAAAACAAAACTTAAGCTGACCTAACCACTTTTTAGTAGTGGGGGCTGTTGCCCCCAAACCCCAACTGAATAGTGAATAGCATGTAAACAAAGTGATGCGCCGAACTACCCAAATTGGGTGGTGATGGGCTGGTCTATCAGAGTGAGAACTGAGCGATCTCTGCCATACCCATAGCTTACTCTGACTGTTCCTTTAACTTATATATTTTCTAGATCTCAAGTGACGGCGTCTTTTCCGTGGATTGACCTCCCAATCTACCAAGATTGGAAGCCAAAGCATCACATTTTTCCCTTGCCCCTCAACTTTCTCTTCATAATTGCTGAGGGGCACAGGGCCCTGGGTGGGGCTTTGGTTTCCCTGGCGTTTCCGCACCCTCCTCAGCTCCCCGCCATTTTAGGGTCAATTATTGTGACTGTATTCTAAAATTTGACATCAATAATTTTAATCAAGCATTTTTAACTTGAAGTATCTGCTTACTTTTGTCTGTATTTACTTGTACTGTATTTACTTGTAAAGATGCCCTTAAATTCCTCCTTTTCAATACTTATGTTAGATTCGGGCCGTACATTTTCAAACAAATATTAGGAATTCCTATGGGTGGAAATGCTAGCCCTTTAATTGCAGACTTATTCTTGCTTGCTTTAGAATTTAAATATATAAAAGACTTAGTTGACAGTAGCAAGAAAAATAAAATTCCAGAAAAATTAGCACTTGCTAAACTGTTAAGTAATAATAGTAGATATATTGATGATATTCTTGTTTGCAATTTGTTAAATTTTAATCAAGTTGCTAAACTTATTTACCCTAATTCTATTCCCCTCACACAATGTAACGTAAATTATAAAGTTGAAAATTTTCTTGATATAAATATAGAGATTGTTAATGAACAGTGCATACTTAAAGTATATCACAAAGTTGATGATTTTAATTTTAACGTAATAAACTTTCCTTTCCCTAGTAGTAATATCGATAGTAAAATCACTTATAATTGTTTTTATTCCCAATTAATAAGATTTTGTAAAATCTGCACTAAAGTAGATGACTTTTGGGCTAGAGCTAGGTTACTATACAGACTCTTAGTGGACAGAGGTTTTGAGGCAAGTAAATTGTTCCATAAATTTAATCTTTTTAGGGTCAATTATTGTGACTGTATTCTAAAATTTGACATCAATAATTTTAATCAAGCATTTTTAACTTGAAGTTTCTTGTATAACCTCTGCTTACTTTTTGTCTGTATTTATTGTTTATCTTTTTCTTTTTCTTTTTCTATTATTATTATTATTATTATATTGATGATTTTTTAAATTTATTGTTCTTGTTAAAAGAGTACTCTTTGTTTAAATCTGTTGTTACTTCATATTTTGCAATTATTTCTCTTTATATTATATGTATTCATTGTCGATAGTATCAATTGCTTACTTTTGCGATTTCCTTAGTTTATTTGTGCTATAAATGTAGGTTATTTGTAGGGTAGTTATTGATAGGGGTCACTTGAGGCATGCTATGCTTACAGGTACCTACCCGATAGCACTATCGTTAGTGAGTGCTGTACTGTATTTTATATATTATTTTGTAATAGTATAGATATCTTATCAATATTTGTATTTTTTACTATTGTTGATGTCTTGTCATGTTGCAAATTTGATTTTAAATAATATTTTGACATTTAACATGTAGTTTCTTTATTCATGCAGAGTTTAGTAAAATTTGCCAGAACGTCCCGGACTTCCCAAACTTGACTACTTCCTTTAACGTGACGATAGTGCGTTGTTAATTAGTTTGCTTGGGAAACAGATTAACTTGCTCATGTAGTGATGTACACCCTATGTGGTGGATTGTGTTCTTTTATTTAATAATTTTCATTTTAGTAAGCGTTGTTTCCACATAGCGATTTTGATAATTTAATTTGACTTTATATTGTCCTTGTCCCAATTTTGGTTTGTTTAGTTTGCAAGTTTTACATTTTAATTTATCCTTATTTATTTGTGCTATAAATGTAGGTTCTTGAGGCATGCTATGCTTACAGGTACCTACCCGATAGCACTATCGTTAGTGAGTGCTGTACTGTATGATATCTTGTCATGTGCAAATTTGATTTTAAATATATTTGACATTTAACATGTAGTTTCTTTATTCATGCAGAGTTTAGTAAAATTTGCCAGAACGTCCCGGACTTCCCAAACACTTCCTTTAACGTGACGATAGTGCGTTGTTATATGTGCGATTAGTTTGCTTGGGAAACAGATTAACTTGCTCATGTAGTAATGTACACCCTATGTGGTGGATGTGTTCTTTTATTTAATAATTTTCATTTTAGTAAGCGTTGTTTCCACATAGCGATTTTGATAATTTAATTTGACTTTATATTGTCCTTGTCCCAATTTTGGTTTGTTTAGTTTGCAAGTTTTACATTTTAATGGAGTGGCTTTGGTCACCCAGGCTTTATTGTGGTCGGCAGGGAGGGTTCTGTGGGGGCGCTCGGTTATGGCCTTGGAATTGCTCGGGGCCTTGGGGCTGTTCGGCCAGGCAGCTTGGGGAACAACAACAACAACAACAACTACTACCCAAATTGGTGCACTAATATATGAAAATTGTACCCAAAATATATGTTTGCTTACTTTGAATTGTTGCCAGATATTTTAATCCTAATATTTATACTTAAATAATATATAATCATTCTGTGTGTGCAGGTTAAGAGCCAAGTGTGCGAGAACATCACCCTATATGCTGCTAAGTATCGGGAAGAGTTTGAACCCTTCATTGAGAACTTTGTCACAGTCGTCTGGAACCTTCTCTCCACCACCACCCTTGACATTAAGTACGACCAGGTAAGTACCGCTAATTAAACCATATATTATGGTTTAATTTCTTCTTTATTGCTTCTGTGAAGTTATAAGTTATAGTAATTTTGTTAGTTGTAATTTCTATTTAATGAGGCTACGGGGCTCTTCCATACATACATTAAGAAACTCCCCGTTCTTAACATTAATACTTTATTACAAACCCCAATGTACTTGAATACATTAACCTAAGAAGTGCGCATGGGGGTATTTAGAAACGTCCCCCTGTGCGGACGTATTTGAGGTGTTTCCATCACTAAAATATTCATTTTACCATAAATAGCATTAATACTTATCCATACGCGCCTATTATGGGTTGATTATAAAGGTATTAACCTGAAACAACAATAAAACGAGTGAAAACAGCGTTTGGATGGTCAAAATCGGAGATATAGGCCGCGAGTTATATAATGTATGGGTGAGGTAACCTGCTTTCCCGCCAATTTCCCCCAAGGCCACTGAGACACAGTCGATCGATATTCTCTCTCTCTTGCACTCGTTTGCTAACACTGATGACAATGCCCTGCTTGCAACTCGCTAATGTTAGCACGAAAATATACCTCAGAATAAGGGAATAACAGGGAAAATAGGTGATAACTGAAGGAGGGGAGGAAAGTGGGGAAGGAGGGGAGGTAGAGGAGTGATATTTTGAATGGCCCAGGGGCCCTAAAAAAATAAAAATATATATATTTTTTTTTTTCGATGTTTAAAGTTGATTTTTTTGTTCTCTGACTCTTAACCCGTACAACCCCAGCGACGCGTCTGACGCGTCGGCGATGTATGTAACGCACAGCCCCAGAGACGCGTCTGGCGCGTCACCCTAATTGCGCCGACCGTAACCTCAGGTGTAGCCACTCAAGAGGGCTCAGATTTGTATGGGAACTGTGTACGTATCCCACGCAACCGTGCCGATGGTTGAAAATTCACAAAGTCCACGTGCGTGCGCGTGAGCGCTCAATAACCTGGTTTTTTGGGGTAATTGCCTTCAATTTTTTACTCTTGTAAAATACGTTTTCGGGGGCTCTGTAGGACCATTCTTTAAGCTTTTTGAGCGTTTTTTCGTGGTTTTTCCTTCATTTCTAACCCATTCGCTATTGTTTCTGGAATAAAACAATTTTTTTAAAACCGGCCGGGTTCTGGTGAACAAACATTACAAAACTAGCCGGGGCTCCACGGGTTAAGAGTCTTCCCGCAGTCCGCCGGGGGAACTCTTAAGAGTCTCCCCGCAGTTCCCGGGTTAATGAAAGTAATGATCCTCCCGGGATTCGAACTCGGGACATCACATCCAGAACATAATAACCTAAACCATTACACCACCAACACATTTTAGAGACTGTACTTTCAATCTTGTGTCTAAAATCAGGCAGTTCTGTTCTGGAGTGTCGCATTTGAAATTTGATATTTAATTATTTCCTAGACATTAATGTTATCTGTCCCCCGCAGATGGTGAGTCATGCTATCCAGTTCCTGTGTGCCGTAGCGGAGAGGGACCACAGTAAGGGACTGTTTGAGAACGAACAGGTCCTCTCCGGGATCTGCGAGAAAGTCATCCTACCAAATATGCACCTTAGACGTCAGTATCCCAGTTATTGATAGTTTAAGTTTATTCTTAGTCTTGATTAGAGGGTAATGTTTGTGATACAGAATAAGATTACTGGTCATTATGCCTCTTGCTTTTGTAGCGACTAAAATCACTTAGAGTAATAGATAGCATTTTTTTTTTTTTTATACAGTAAAAAACTTCTTTCATTTTCTTTTGACTATTTTTGATAAAAGAGGATTTCCATCAGAAATGGGTAATTCGTTGCATCTTTGACTTAGTACCCTGACCCTTCTGTTTACCAAGTTGCAAACCTCGACGTTTCTAGTCATAAGTCAAAATAAGCTATATTACTTAGTTTATAGAAGATAGGATGTTTGACAATACATCCACTTTGTTTGTGTTTGATGTTCGACTCTTTCCCGTTTGTTTACTCTGGTTTGTTACATGCATGCATAATCTGACGCTTGCTCCAGAGGAAGATCCCCCCCCAAATGGATGGCCACAACAGTAACCACCTCTAAGCTACCAAGCATGCAGCCACTGTCCACTCCCCAGTGCTATTCTTACTATGTGGATTAGTACCATTAACACTGAAGGTGCAGACCCAGAGCAGTTCCACCTCTGTTTTGCTATTTTCTTTACCCCTGTGAGGGCCCTGGCTGGAAGCATACCCAACACAGGAGTATTCTATGGAGGGGAATCACTGGTCCACTGCTACAGAGGCTGACTGCATCACTGAAGTGGTTGGCGATCCCCCTTACGCCATAGTTTGTTGTAAAAGTGTTAAAATTCATATTATCACCAACCCACCTATTAAACCTAATTATTAAAATCAATGAAACTAATAAATACATGTGGCACTCCAAGGATTCGAACCTTGGATACTCACACAAAAATTCCGCGCACTAACCAAAGTCAAACATGCTCTGAAGCTCTCTTAAAGTTTGTGACGTTAACTTTGACTGGAAGTGAATTTTTTCTTTTTTACTTTGTTCATTGCGAACAGTTATTTACATCCGAAAGTTAAAGAAGTTATAGAGGTTATTTTACTTCTTTATCATCAGAAACATGCCTCATTACTTGTATGTATGTATGTATATACTGTACTCAGGCACATACAGTACCCCATAGCTGGGGGTGGGCGACTCGAGGCAGCCCGATCGGGAACAAAATTAAAAGTTCCAGTTCTTAGGGTCCAGGACCATTTTTGCGTTCTTTCGCCCCTGTCTCGTTTAGTAGGTGAATTTTACAAGGGGATGAGGATTCCTAGTCCCCTGCCCCCATGATACCGTACCTTATATATATTATTTAAATGTAAAACTTGTGAGGAAATGCTCAGGTCTGTGTGTTTTTTTTTGTTTTTTTAAATAGCCTGTGCCCTTATCTATATACTGTACAGTACTGCTCTTGGATTGTCACTTTCTTCGGTGAATATCCCTATCTGGATACTTGGATATCCTCTCTCTTACCTCTTTGTTTTCAGATTGTGATAAATGAACTACTCTAGGATAGCTGGCTTTAACTTAACTATGTACAACCACTATACAATATATTCACACACCTTACAGCTTGTGATGAGGAGCTGTTTGAGGACAGTTGGGAGCAGTGGGTGTCTCAGGAGTTGGAGGGTGCTGATACGGAGACCAGACGAAGGGCAGCTGTAGACTTTGTGCGGGTACTGTCTCGGCACTTTGAGGCTCGCATGACACAGGTCTTTGGACAGTATGTTCAGGTGAGGACACAAGATGGATTACCGATTACTTTTACTCTACATTCATGATGAACATATGAGCAGATACATGTAAACGAACACATGCTACATGCACACTCACAGAGACTTGCTGATGCAGACACATAAAGTATATCATACACATCACAATCATCATCTCGCAAAATATTCACAATTATCTGATGAGTAATGTACCGGTAACTGCCTATTTTATTTGTATACGTTTGTATATGTATATGTATACTCAGGTACATATCCCATTGCTGGGGGTGGCCGACACGAGACAGAGCCCGAACAAAAACAAAATTTAAAGTTCCTATTCTCAGGGTCTGGGACCACTTTTGCGTTCTCTCGCCCGGTTCTCTGTCTCATCGAGTAGGAGAATTATATAAGAGGAGGAGGATTTCTAGCCCCCTGCCCTATACACTAACATCTTAACAAATAAAGGTCAATGTTTGTCTGTTTGTCAGTTACCCGACTACCCGACTTTTGTTGCTAAACTCCTCCCACAGTTTTGGTGCCAGGTGGGAGTGTGGGGCACCGTTGGAAAGCCCAGGCTTTGGAGATGGTTTTAGGCGAGTTTAGTGGAAATCAGAGACACTTTTGTTTAATACATTTTTTGGCAGAACTTATCTAGTATACGGGAGCGAAAAAAATGCCAAAAAAATGGCCGTTTGGGGCAGAAGGAGGCCTCCGATCGAAAAGGTGTATGGAACGAAAGTTGTTCGCAGTCCCCCAAAATGGGGGTACGGATGAGGTCAGATCCAAAATCAGAGGTAATTTAGCGGCCGAAATCGAGGTCGCCGTTTAATGAGGCACAGGGAGGTCGAGGCCGGTGATTATGGTAGTAGTAGTATTGTGATGATTGTGGTAGTAGTGATTGATGATGGTGATTATGGTAGTAGTAGTGATGGTGATTATGGTGATTACCCGGGCAACGCCGGGTACCCCTGCTAGTACCCTAATACATCAGAAACTTGTTTTTTATTTTTTGCCCTGAACAAAGGGACAATTAGACAGTTATATACATAAAATATTTACCTTCAGTTTAGTTCAGTTTGGGTTCGGGAAGGTGTGCGCCTTGCTAGCGTCACTTCCCTGAGAGTTTATAATTTTTGTTTTCTTTGTGACGTTATTCTCAGTTTGTTATTTAGACTTATGAGGGCTTTTTCCCAGTAAGCTTTTTACAAATAGTTATTAACTCGTTCATTACCGGTGACGTCCTTTTCATTATATTCTGGCTACTATTAGACTATTTTATTTTTCTTGAAAATGGCCTCGAGCAATTAACAGGCTTCAAATGATCTCACTTAACCCATTTAACGTTATACCCCAGATTCATCTTAAGATGCACAAAACCGTCTTAACCCTTTACGAGCGGCCTAGGTGGTCTATTTGACCGTACCGCCCAGCGTTTTTTTTTTTTACCCTAAATAGGGTTGTTTACGTGATCATTTTCATGCCTAAATAAGACCCAGAGCGTAAAACAAGTATCTATCCCTGAAAGGGTGTAAACAGAGCTTTCCAATGACACCCGAACCATCCTTGTACGACCACTGGTTCTCTTGCAACGATCGTGCAACACGAGTGCAAAAACCCTGTAATTAGGTAATTTCCCTACATAATTCCCTGTGTAGCGAGTGTGAGAGGGGAGGGAAGGGTGGGATTCACTTCAGTTGGTCCACCACGGTGGTGGTGAGCGGTCATACAGTTGCTAGGCTCCTCACACCGCTCAGCTCTCTCTCAGCAACATTACGTGCTGAAAATGGCGCACGACTTAAGTTGTGAACCGCCACTTAGTCCAAATTTATTTCACACGACATAAGTTGCGCGCTGACAGTTAAGGGTTAATATAGCTAGAATAAAATAAAATAGACGTCGCCGGTACAGAAGGGGTTAAAAATAATTTTAGTTCATTATGATTTTGAAGGAAGACCCCCATTGAGATGGAGAGACTGTGTAAGAAAGGCTTTGGATGATAGAGGAATGACTATAGATCAGGCAGGGGAAGTGGTGGTGGACAGGAGTGAATGGAGAATGCTTGTGAATAGTTGAGTGAACACGTGGTCATTTGGAGTAAGGGGTCGGGCGCAAGTTGGACTAGATAATAGTCCATCAGGCGCCTGGCCCGGGGAGACGATTAATATGAAGGGTGCGCCTGGAAGTGTGGTGGGAGGGCTTGTGGCTTTGGCTCCGCTGCATGTCTGCCTGCCGAGATCGGAACCTCTCCGGGTGGTCGGGGGCCGGGGAGTGCTGGAGCGACCTTGGTGACCCTGGTCTCTGGGTCTTCTCCTGGGTGACCTGGATGTGTGTGAGTTTGTGCTTTTTATCTGTGTTTATTTGTTGTTTTATGTTGTTTTTGTGTTTTCCCTGTTCTTGCTCTGTCTTGAGTCGGCTACCCCCAAAATGGGGATTGGGCCTGAGCATATAGATAGATAGATAGATAGATAGAATAGATGATTTTGAAGGCTTTTTCCTTAGCTAATTTGACTTTTATTTACAGTCCATGCTGGCCACATATGCAGAGAAGCCTGCAGAGTGTTGGCGTAACAAAGTGGCGGCCATCTACCTGGTGACCACACTGTCCGCCAAGGGTCACACTGCAAGACACGGGGCAACCAAGATCAACGAACTGGTCAACATCACAGAGTTCTACCAGGCACACATTCTACCGGAACTGCAGAATCAGGACGGTGAGGAGTAGCAGGTTTTATTTCAAAACATTATAAATATGATACAGTATAGCATAATATACTGTGTTACATTAATAATTACTGTATATATTATAATAACTAGTGATATTTGTATTTTGTACTATTTTTATTATCTTGTCAAGTTGCAAATTTGATTTTAATAGAACATTTTGACACTTAACCCTTAAAGAGCGGCTCACCACATAAGTCGAGTTGAAAAAACTGGCAAAAAACGGGTGAAAATCGAGTGAAAATGGGTGGGATAGTAATTATCCATACGTCCGACATCTGTGGCCTCCCGGCCCACACTAACTCCAGTTCCCCCACCGCGCGGGAGGATGACAGTGTAACCAATAGTTCGCTAAAAGTGAGCAAGGTAGCAAAATCCGCTAAACTTCCATCTTCGAGGTAACACGGTCAGTGCTCCACGAGTGCTACGTAGCTGTATGTGGCGTCATTGTGTAGCGATTTCCACCTAGTTTTCGGCGCAATACAGTTCCTTTCATACTGATGGTTGATATAGCAGTCAGAACGGCCTGAAAAGGCCCAAAACGGCCACAGAGGGCCCGCTAAGCAAGGGTTAATGTAGTTTCTTTATTCATGCAGAGTTTAGTAAAAATTTACCAGAACGTCCCCGACTTCCCAAATTGACTAATTCCTTGAACGTGACGACAGTGCGTTATGTGTGCGATTAGTTTGCTTGGGAACCAGATTAACTTGCGCATGTAGTAATGTACACCCTATGTGGTGGATTGTGTTCTTTTATTTATAAATTATTATTTTACTTAAGCGTTGTTTCCACATAGTGATTTTGATTAGTTATTTTGTCTTTTTACTGTGTTCGTATATGTTTTGGTTTGTTATTTTGCAAGTTTTACATTATAATAATAGTTCTTGAATGAAAAAACCTGACTAGTGAGGCAGCTCTAAACAGGGCTGCCTGGAGGGCCAATATTAGGTTGTGAGATCGGAACCGCATTTTATGTGGAGCACTCGGTCTTTATATTTATGTTTATATATTTTGTATTTAATAGTATTGTTTTGCCAAATCTTCATTTTGATTAGTTCTTTTATCTTTAAATGTATGTACAGTATGTATATTAGCTACCTTACTTATTTATTGTTATTTTTTCAGTTAACCTGTTACCCATTCTGAAAGCGGAGGCCATCAAGTATGTCATCAGTTTCCGAAGTGCCCTTCCCTTCGACGCCGTCAAGATTTGTGTCCCCGACCTCACCCGTCTACTCACCTCAAATTCCCCTGTCGTCCACACTTACGCAGCCGCCGCCATCGATAAAATATTCCTCCTCCGGGTGAATAACCTACCAGCAGTGCAGAAAGCCGATGTGTCTCCATTGGCGACCACTTTGTATGGCAATCTCCTTGGCGTTCTGGGCAAGGAAGAGT
The DNA here is from genome assembly GCA_032716605.1 of Paralithodes platypus. Taxonomy (NCBI): domain Eukaryota; kingdom Metazoa; phylum Arthropoda; class Malacostraca; order Decapoda; family Lithodidae; genus Paralithodes; species Paralithodes platypus. The sequence continues at coordinate 4,304,817 of CM064519.1, read as the reverse complement.
CGTCACAGAATGAATATGTGATGAAGACAATGATGCGGGTGACAAGCATCATTGAGGGGGACCTGATGCAGCATGCAGGTATAGTTGTCCCACAATTGGTCATTAATTTGCAGAAGGTCTCCAAGAATCCGACCAAGCCACATTTCCTGCATTACCTCTTTGAAACACTTTCTTTGGTAATCAAGACAGTCTGCAGCTCAGTAGATGGTGCAGTGGCAGAGTTTGATCGCAACCTCTTCCCGATCTTCCAGGAAATCTTGCAGAATGAGGTGGATAGTTTAATCCCATACATCTTCCAAATTATATCCCTGTTGTTGGAGAGGCAAAAAGGGGATGTTCCAGAGGCATATCTATCCCTCCTGCCATTCCTGGTCATGCCCGTCCTCTGGGAGCGACCGGGATACGTTGCTCCAATGGTCAGACTCCTCCAATCGTACATTGAGAAGGCTCATGGTCAGATTGTCCAGATGGGGAAGCTGGAAGCTGTTTTAGGAGTCTTCAACAAGCTGAATGCCTCCAAGACCAATGATCACGAAGGTTTCTATCTGATTCAGTGCATGCTCCTACACATGCCCAAAGAGGTCCTGGACAGCTACTGGAACCAGATATTTGCCATCATGTTCCGACGTCTTACCTCCAGCAAAACCACCAAGTACGTCAAGTCTCTCCTGGTCTTCATGAGCCTGTTTGCCTGCCAGCACTCCGCCTCCAGGCTCATCCAGATCATCGACTCCTTACAGACTAATATGTTCTCCATGGTGGTTGAACGGCTGATCGTCCCGGATTTGCAGAAGATTGGTAGCGAGTCTGACAAGAAGATCTGTGGTGTGGGGCTGAGCAATCTTGTGACGGATAATGAGGTATATACAGGGCGGTACAGGGAACAGTGGGGAGCCATTATAGAAGCCATAGTGAAGCTCTATGAATGCCCTGAGGATGGCACTCTACCTGCCGGTGAACATTTCATCGATGTGGAGGACCTACCCGCCTTCCAGGGGTCCTCGGCCCGTCTGATGCACGCCCAGAAGGGGACCATGGACCCCCTGGCCGGACAAGTGGAGAACCCCCAAGTGTATCTGGCCCAGCGACTGTCCCAGCTCTCCCAGGCCCACCCCGGTACCATACAACCACGCCTCGGCACCATGAGTCAAGAAGCACAGGCGCATATCATGCGATACCTGCAGTTGGCCGGGTGCAATCTGGCCTGAGCATAAATTTAAGGATTCATAGAGACCTCCTATTGTGCACAGGGACCATCCATCTTCTGTAATATTGGGGACGTATTAAGAGATACATACCGTACACTTTGTTTCATTGGGGATCCGTTGAGGGATACTATCAGGTACCAGTAGTGTGATAAAGAGCTTTGTGGATGGAAGATTTATTTAAGAGATTACCAGTGTGAGGAATAGCCATTTCTAACTGTTTCAATGCAAGTTTATTAAACTTCAGGTCGCTGGTTTGTAATGTTTGCCTCAACACTTGGTATTTCTCTGATTTTACCATCTACTTCTATATTACAGTACCGTACTGTATTTAGCATTACATTTCTAAATTTACAATTGTCATATTGAAGAATATCTGTACTAGTAAACAATTTAACTAAATTAGTCTGAATTAATGCATGATATGGATGCACTATCAATTTAAATTCACCATGTTGATTATAGATGAACCAGAAGATGGCCCATCTCAGTATAATGTGGGATCTCTGGGGGGTCATTGGATCTTGGTATTGTATATAATATAATCTCTGGTGTTGAGAATATTTAACTCCAGTGGTTTCCTCGGAGGATGGCATTTTATAGTGGGTGTTGAAAGTGGAAACAATCCAGTGCTGCTGGTCTCTCTATCTGTAATTAACCTGTTCAGTACCAGTGTCGTCCTGTTAACTTTATTCTGACTACTATTTGACGATTTTATTCAGTTTAAAATGGGCCTACAGCAATTAAAAGGCTTCAAACTATCTTACCTAACCACTGTTACAACCACAGATCCTTCTTAGACTGCACAAAATTGTCTAGATGTAGCGAGAATAAAATTAAGAAGACGTCGCTGGTACAGAAGGGGTTAACCTCTTCAGTACAGTAGCATTTTGTTAATTTAATCCTATTGTGGCTAATATCAGACGATTTTATGTAGCTAAAGAAGGACCTGTGCAAGTTTCAGGGATCACAAAGATGGTGTTACCCAATTGATTTATATAGAGGTCACTCCTGGGCTGCATAAAATTATCTAATTATTGCCAGAATATACTGAAAATTTGTGTCATCGTACTGAAGGGGTTAAACTGGATCTGTATATCATAAATTTTGTATAATACATTAATTTAATCTTATGTTGAAAGCCTGTCCCTTATTCTGTCCAATGATAATTTAAATTGTGGCTAATATATTGAATTCTGCATGGTTAAATACTTGGGCCTATTCCACTTAGGCCTACTGTTGGCATACATTGATAATAAATAACTAATTAATTTTAAATGCTAAAACGCAGTAAGCAAAACAATAACAATAATCGCAAAGCCCCTCAACTTTCTCTTCATAATTGCTGAGGGGCACAGGGCCCTGGGTGGGGCTTTGGTTTCCCGGGCGTTTCCGCACCCTCCTCAGCTCCCCGCCATGGAGTGGCTTCGGTCATCCAGGCTTTATTGTGGTCGTCAGGGAGGGTTCTGTGGGGGCGCTCGGTTATGGCCTTGGAATTGCTCGGGGCCTTGGGGCTGTTCGGCCAGGCAGCTTGGGGAACAACAACAACAACATAACAATAATCGCAAGGTAAATATTAGCTAAGCCGAGATGACTTAATCGAATCACTATTCATTATAAAGTCCAATTACTGTATATCTATCTATCTATATACTCAGGCCCAATCCCCTCTTTTCTTTTTTCTTTTTATTTTTTATTATAAAGTCCAATTCTGGTAACAAAACAAAAATTAAAATATATTATAACACAAGCCGCATGGACAGGACAGGGAAAAGATCCGTGGAGTGCAGCTCTACTATCCGCAACACTGACAATTTAGTTTTACATTTGCATTACACATTGAAGTCTGTATGGTAAAGTGATCCAACCCATAGTCAATTTGTGTTGAAATTAGCTACTGGAAGGTTTTGATATGGTGTTCCTTCTGACAACCGTACTTAGAGGCTATACTGTACAGGTCTCCCTCGATATACGATTGGGTTACGTTCCTGAAAACCCGATCTTAAATAGAAAAATTGTACAGCGAACCCTAAAATTAATGGCGTAAATGGCGATGCGTTCTCGTGCCAGCCAAAACCCAAACCTAAACACCTATAATAATTTTGTAAATCAGAGCATCGGATAGTGAGGGAGGCCTGTACATCGGTCATTGCTCGTACTCGTTTCCTTGTGGAGTTTTTATTCCTGATAATTCTTTCTTGGTAATTTGTTCTCGTGCTTTATAGAGAAAACAAAATTTAGTTGCTTATCTTTCTTAAAATTTGATCTAAAATTCTGTGTCATTAGTTTATAGATTTTCAGTTGCTAACCGTATAATTTTGTAATATGCTAGTAGAAAAATCACTTCACTTTTTTTGGGGGAGCTTCAAACAGCGCGTTAGTACTAGTTTAGCACTTCAGAACACACAAATAACAATGATAAGGCATAATTTCTATTTTATACACACAATGGTTATATATGTTAAGCCAAGTTCTCTACTTGACCGTTCTTATCGGTAGGTTAATACTTTTATTTTTATACTAATAAAGTATTTGATTAGTGTTCTGAAGTCTAAATGCATTTATGAAATATTGTATTAATTGCAGAGCATATATTTTAAGTTGAAGCTGAAAGATGTATAAACTACAGTATATTTCACATGCTATGTGGCGAATTTTATAATAAGTCTGCTTATATTTTGTATTAATTTCAGCATTAAGCCAGTATTACACGAGAGCTTTTTCCTTCACCTTTTATCGTCAATACTGATCTGGCAGCTTATATATTATACTTTTGTACTAATTCTGTTATACATTCATACACAAACATCCATTGTAAACTCTGCATGGTCCATACAAATTATGGTTTTATTTTTATATCCAAATGGCGGTATTCTAGGCCTAAATTTAATCTATCCAGTGAAGTTTATGGTACCAGTGTATATAGGTGATGTCACATGAGCATTTTTCTGCCAATTTTCTTGGAGCAAGATTTTTCATACAATATTTCGGGGATTTTATTCATTGGTATCGGGGGCAGGGGGCTAAGAATCCTCCCCTTGAATAATTCTCTTACTAGAGGAGACAGAGAAACGAGCGAGGGAACGCGAAAGTGGTCCCGGACCCTGAGAATAGGAACTTTAAATGTTGTTTCTGTTCAGGCTCTGTCTCGTGTTGGCTACCCCCAGCCATGGGGTATGTGCCTGAGTATATACATACATATACTGTACAGTATACATACATCGGGAAGTAGACTGACATTAGAATATGTTTAGCGACTTAAGACTAATACAAGTTTAATTCCGAAGTTACCAGAAGAGTTGGGCCACCCCCAGCTATGGGATATGTGCCTGAGTTTATACATACATACATTACCAGAAGAGAATTGCTTCAAAATATTGCAGAATAAAGTGCTCACGTGACACCGGCTTAAGATCCCTGAAATGTTGCTAGAAATATGTTAACCATTAACCGATTCAGTACCGGTGACGTCATTTTCATTATATTCTGGCATTGGCTATATTAGACAAATTTTATTCAGCTTAGGAAGGATGTCTACCAATTATAAGGCTGCAAACTATCTCAATAATTCCTTGTAGCGACCACATACGGTTCATACCCTTCCTAAGCTCCATGAACTCGTCTAAATGTAGCTGACATCATAATTATGACGAAGACGTCGCTGGTACAGAAAGGTTTAAATAATAGACGATAAAAGCTTGTGTGATACCCCGGGGCTTTAAACTTATATCTTCCACAAACACTACTGTTTGACCCATGAATGCTGTGCAGTCCACATCTTAACATTTGACAGTAGTTTGGGGTGTACAGTCTTGTTGCCTCTCCTGCCTCACCGTGGCCTGCGATATTCACAGACTCGAACATGTTAGGTGTACAAAACGTACATATTTCTACCACCAGATGGCACACTGTCAGATGTGTGGTTGTGAGGGCGTAGGGTGAACGGGAGAGAAGGGGGTTAGAGCTGTTAGGCAGGGGAGGCGACGCCTTTTTACGCCGATAGTACAAGACAGGGTATGTAAACACTCCACTTGAAACATTTCTTGAGATTGTTGGTTATTTTAAGTGTACTGTAAACCTAATTATCTTGCTTATATTTTTACATACTTTCCTTCATTCTTTCTTGTTTTAGTATTATATTTTTACATAAACTGTAGTATATATTATAATCCGTTACTCCTTGAAAACTACACACATTAATATCTTCCCTACTGGTACATTTTTAACACACACACACACTCCTTCATTATCTCTCTTTCATTCTTTTTTTTTTTTACACACAGTATATCTCCTCCCTTACTCCCAAGCAATATACTGATGCACATCCAGTATCATACACAAGAAATACACTAATTTAAGGTTTTATAAACCAGCCTTATGAGGGCTGCAGCCCTGTAGGCTGTTGAAATATAGCTCCTTCTCTCTCTCTCTCTAAGGTTTTATAATCTCTCTTAAATTAATGATCATTTGGTCAGTTATTAACCTTTTCTGTATACCATGCGTATTCTTTAATTTTACTCCAGCTGTTATTAGACAATTTTATTAAGCTTAAATAGGTTCTCTGCAAGTTGGAGGGTAAATAATGGTCCAGGTTTACCCCTTTGATTACTAAAGGTCCTTCCTATGCTGCAGGCTGGCAAGTGAGAGATTTCATATTCAATTATAATGTCAAACTTGCAAAACAAACAAACCAAAACAAGGATGACACAATATAAAGACAAAAAAACTTATCAAAATTGCTATATTAATCTCAATTTTTGTTCCTTGTTTTTTCTTAATTATTTTTAAATATATGAATTTCAAAGTTATAGTGATTTTGATTAGTCGTTTTGTCTTTTTACTGTGTTCGTATAAGTTTTGGTTTGTTTATTTTGCAAGTTATACATTATAATTATGCTCCTAAATTCCCATTATGCTCTTGGCGATTATATGGTCAACACAATGCAGCTACATGAACATTATCGAGCAGTCACTCATATTCCATACAATCTTTAACCCTTTAAGAGCGGCGCTCTACTTAAGTCGTGCACCAATTTGCAGCAAGTTAGGAGCATTATTAAGGCTTTTAAAGGGTTAAAATCGAGTGCAAATGGCCGGGAGAGCAGCGGGCCAGACAGCCAACTCCCAGGGCTTACCGCCGCCCATTAACTCGTGTTCCCTGTGTTCTCGAGAGGCCGGCAGTGTAGCCAGTAGTGAGCATAGCTGGGAAAAATATACCGATATATGCTAAACTTCCATGTTCGTGGCACCACTGCAAGAGAACCACGAGTGCTACGTAGCTCGTTCTGGTCTCATTTTGAAGCTTTTAGTGCCTAGTTTTTTTTACTAAATATATATATTTTTTTCATGCAGATGCTTGATTTATCATGCAGGAGGGCCTGAATATGCCCAAATGAGCCCAAAACACCCCGCTAGACAAGGGTTAAAAACCATTGCCTTGATTAATGCTACCCTGCTAAGCTGTATAATATTGTCTATTCTAGTGTTAAATAAGAACAAAATTAAAATATAGACCATATGAGGAGGAGCACTTTATTGACATTTCGCATTTAGCTTCATCTGGCCAATGCCAAACATCAATAAAGTGCTCCTCCTCATATGGTGTTTATATTAATTCTGTCAACTTTTATGAGTTTATTTTTATCAAGAATAAAATGAAAGAGACACCATGTTATTGAAAGGGTTAAGTGATGGATGTCTGTAAATATTGTGAATTAAAAGACCAGTGGTCTTGGAAGGTGAATTGACCACTTGCGAGTTTCAGGCTATAAGGAAGGTGGACCTGTAGACATCGATATTAAGCAGAATTACCAGCTAAAATAGTGTCTTAGTACTGTACATTTATAAATAAATACAGTATAATTAAATTTTGCATACTTTTTATTAATCACAAACCTAATTTTATTATTGCCTTTCCGTTTTATATCGATGTTTACGGCTCCAACTTCCCTATAGCCTGAAACTCGCAAGTGGTCAATTATATAGACCCTGTAGTAAGAGAGACTGGCCATCTTTATCTTTGGATGCCATCTGGGTGCCACAATAAGCATATAACGGGGTAATGGAACATTTTGGGTCATGTAAAATTAACCTGGGAACTGCACAAAAATGGCCAAAATAAAATTTAATAGTCAAGATAATGGGGGGGGGGGGGGGGGAAGATGCCACTACCTTTTAGGTATCATTCCATTTGGCAACATTTCCGGGCACTGGCACGGCATTTGAGTCCCTCCCACCCTCCCCTCACACACACACAATCATTTATATACTGTGCCTACCGGAAGGCTTATCGTAGTTCCTGGGTTAAGCTCCAAAGACCAAATTATATATCCTGTACCAGTATTGCTGTATGGATATATTTTATTGTAAAAAGAGGGTAATGGCACCAACGTGGCGGAGTTTGGCCGATCTCTATTAATGTAGGGTCTCGAGTGAATTTCCATGCTTCATTTGTTTTTGCAACCTTGGTCATGATCAGTTTGAAAGGAGGGGATCTTGGGTAGAGGATAGAATGTTGAAATTGTTGATTATTACTGGTATTGTTCTGTTATTTTATTATTGTGCAGATATTGGAATTATACTATGTAATGGGAGTTTCTTACAGTTTTATTATATTAGCCTAATGTAAAAATTATATTATTGTGATTTGCTAAAATCCTAGGACGGTAGGTAGCTTTTACAATCTTCTGAACAAAATATAAAAAAAAAAAACACATGCATGATTGTTGAGAAGTGGGTAGCTAATGCTTTTGTTACCGTAATTTTTATTATAATATTGTTATAAATGTAGGATGGGCTTGGTGTTATTCGAGGTAGCTAGTTTTCAAACAGACATATGAGGCTTATATATAACTTTTGATTGTTTGAAAAGCACAATGAAGGTATATCCCCTCCTTTTGAACTGACCAAAATCCAATCTGTTACTCCAGCTTATTTTGTACACCGGTAAATATTACGTCTTATATTAATATACTTTAGTTACAGCCACTTAACTTAAGCAATTTGTGATACAAGGTTAAGTTTTTGTCATGTCCTCAAGATTTCAAGGCCACACTCCTAAACGGCGACGACTAAATTGGCTATGGTCTCCTAACTTAATTCGACCTAAACAACCTAACATAAATGATCTTAATGTAATCAAACCTAACTTAAACTTGATCTATCCAAAACATTACCATATTCTAACTTACCCTAACCTATTGTAACTTATTGCAACCTAACAAAGAGAATGTAAAAATATAAACTGACCAAATCAAAAGCTCAATTAATCCAACTTAATCTACCATAATATGGCCAAACTTGACTGCTTAGGTCTAGTAATGGGGCCGTTTTGGTTGTGGCCATTTTGAAGTGCGGCCTTATTGACTTATTTCCCTCCCCAATGTACTTTTTAATGATTGGTATACTTCCATGTTAAACTTGAAATTGGTATACTTCAATGTTAAACTTGAAATTGGTTTTCAAGAATTGTCCCCCACTATGTGGGTGTTCCTTTGTTTTCTCAATAGATTATAATAAATAACACAAAACATGTTCATCTGTGAGGTATTGTAACTAAAATAATACTGTTTTCTTGAAGCTTTGTTTTATTTAACATAGATGCTAATTATTTAGAAAGTTATATTATGATTGAGAATGTACAGTTGCCCACATGAATTTGTACACAGTGTTTTAATTTATGGAAGAAAGATTAGTACAGTATGATTGATGCAGTAGTTAACCCCTAACCATAGGGGCCCGACTTAAGTCTGTATCTAAAAATCTGGACTATGTGATGGGGCCCGACTTTAGTACGTGTGCAATTTTGGCGCAATATTGGCTCTGAGAGAGAGACGAGCGACGGGAGTAGCGTAGGTTACCTCATGACCGCTCGCCATGGGCCTACTGACATCTAATCCACACACATCCACCCTCCCTCCCTCGCTACACACGTAATTATGTAACTAAATCATATTTTTTTTTATTCCATACATAAAATCATAGCAGAATTATGAATTCATATGTTCAACTGTGCAGTTGCGAAGACATTAACCTTAGTCAAGTGCTGTAAGTGCGTGATATAAATTAATGCTCTTACAAGTAATTATATACAGTAGTGTGAAGTTCAGTTTATGAGTAACCCGTTTGTAATATTGGTATTTGAAGTAGGCAAGACCATTTTTTCTCATTAATACTATTCCTTAACTTGCTATGGTAGTTAAATATAGCAAGCTCTCTACAGCATTTGTCCCAGGTTCATGTCTTAATAATAATGATAATAATAAAAACTTGGTGACTGTATGTCAACTATGTGGTAATGATGGAATGGGAATAATAGTGAAGAAAGGCAGATCTATTAATATGGAGAGAGACACACAAAGAGGGAATAGAGAATTTGATGACAACAGGACACTGATTTACTGATCAATACCATCATCATCATCATCTCCGACGCCTTGCTTTCCCCTGGGAAACCCCCGGTAAAGGATGGCCAGGATAGAATCGTCGCCAGGCTACTTTGTCAAAACATGCTTCCTTTGCCCATGCCACACCCGAAAGGAGGGTTATGGAGCTCCGATCTTACTTGAAACCATCTTGATAATTTTACCAACACAGCAAATATCTGCACCCAGGGCAGGAATCAAACCCAGGACCCTTGGGTTATGAGGCAGACACGTTACCACAAAACTACTAAAGGTATCTCACTTAGCCTGGTAGTCTAAGTGTATTTCTGAATCTTACTCAGTTTAGGATAACTTATTTTCATTGACTTTACACACCGATATGCCCCGGCAATTGAAATATAAAATGCAATTGTGCTACAGCACTGGCTATTTCTGATAGAGGGCTATATACTATATCTGTAGGCCTACTCATCCAAAGGTCAACCGGCCTTTGAGTTGGTATCGGTATCAGTCAAAATGCTGCTTCAAATATTGTAAAGGTGTGCCTTGTAGTCAGAAAATTGGTACCATCCGAGGAGGCTTATAGCTAAAATTAAAATTTAAAACTTGCAAACTAAACAAACCAAAACTGGGACAAAGACAATATACTGTAAAGTCAAAATAACTTATCAAAATTGCTATGTGGAAACAACGCTTACAAATTAAAGTTTATGAAATAAAAGAACACAATCCAAAATAGTAATAAGAATATAAGAACAGAATACCTTTCTCTTATTGTTATGGAGAGGTTATTTTGATTTGATAACCTTGGTCAATGAGTTCCCATATTACTCAATACTGCACAATGGCTGTTTATTGGAGATTACATTTAAACTTTAACCCCTTCGGATGGTTATTCCTCAAGACCTAAAGTGTCTATTGATTGTTGTTCTTCTGCCCTCTTCCATACTGTATATACTTCTAATGTGCTTCACCCAGTCATCCTCATACATTCTCTTCACATGGCCAAGCCACCACAGTCTGCCAGTACACATCACCTCACAGTCTTCACAGATACACACCATAGCAGGGTTTACAGGGTTGTCCTTGCCTTCATAGTATTTTAATCGCACTGCAGACAACACTTGCAGTATAAACATTGCTGAATTACAGTGCTACAGTGCTCAGTGTTTGCCCTTCACCATCACAAAGACCTAGTGCTTTTCAGTGGCTTGAAACATTGAACCTGAAATGTTATTTACTTTTCTAGTCCTCTTACAGTGTATGAGAGGCTGACAATATCTACACATATCCCTGTGCATGTAAAAAGGCATGTACTCAACATAGCCGATACAAGAAAAAGGAGAAATAGAAGATAGGGCAAGCCAGCAAAACCTTCAGTTTACTGTATCTACACAATCTTGTGCCCTCTCACAAGTATTTACATCAATTTATGAAGAATATAAGATACCACAACAGGGCTATCACCATGGAGTCTTCATCCGATCTACCGTTATAAGTCTACAAAAAACAAGAATGTGAGGTAAGTTACTGATCGCCTTACTCTAGTTCTAGGATACTATTAGTGGGAAGAAATGTCTTGCAAGGAGGCGAAAGGCTTTCACAGTTGATATGCTGGTGGGCGACGGAGGATTGGTTAGAATGCGTTGTACGGTCACAGACAATACTGATGGTACATTCACAAACAAAAGTGGTGCCCATTCTTGTTTTTAACCCTTTGAAGTTTATGATGCATTTTGATAGTTTATCCTGGCTATCATGAAACGATTTGATACAGGATAGGAAGGTTCTGTGGGAAATATAAGGGTAAAGACTCAATCAATCCTCTCACTTCCTAACACCCTTCCTTATCAAAATATAATCATCAAAGAATAGCCAGAAAACAGAAAAGAAATGCATAATCGGATTTTTATTGGACTAAACTAAACCCAAATTACTGGATAACATGTCAGTGAAGCAGTGAATCGGGTTCATATGGTTCAGTCTGCACCATTTGAACCTGAAACACTGCTTTACTGACATAATTATTTTCCATTGATTTGGCCTTAGTTTAGGACCAACAAATGGGCTGGTGATGATAAGTGAGTGATGTGGAGTGGGTGATCTATGGCTAGTTGTTGTTGTTCCCCAAGCTGCCTGGCCGAACAGCCCCAAAGCCCCGAGCAAGGCCAAGGCCATAACCGAGCGCCCCCACAGAACCCTCCCTGCTGACCACAATAAAGCCTGGGTGACAGAAGCCACTCCATGGTGGGGAGCTGAGGAGGGTGCCATAACGCCTGGGAAACCAAAGCCCCACCCAGGGCCCTGTGCCCCTCAGCAATTATGAAGAAATATTTGAGGGGCAAAGGAAAAATGTGACGCTTTGGCTTCCAATCTTGGTAGATTGGGAGGTCAATCCACGGAAGAGACGCAGTCACTTGAGATCTAGAAAATATGTAAGTAAAAGGAAGAGTCAGAGTAAGCTGTGGGTATGATGTATGGTGGGTGATGTATGGTGGATGATGTGTGGTGGGTGATGTATGGTGGGTGATGTATGGTGGGTGATGTGTGGTGGATGATGTATGGTGGGTGATGTATGGTGGGTGATGTGTGGTGGGTGATGTATGGTGGGTGATGTGTGGTGGGTGATGTATGGTGGGTGGGTGAAGTGTGGTGGGTGATGTGTGGTGGGTGATGTATGGCGGGTGATGTGTGGTGGGTGATGTATGGTGGGTGGGTGAAGTGTGGTGGGTGACATGTGGTGGGTGACGTGAGGTAATTAATGTGTGGTGGGTGAAATTACAATGAAAACATATAAGGATAATTGTTATAATTACACGATATATATAAAATCATGTTTTCTTGCAAAGCTCTATACAATCGTCTAATGTTAGCCAGAATCCAAGCAGAATGACGCCATTGTACACTGAAGGGGTTAGTTTTGGTTAAATGAACTTCCGAAATGCATATAGTCGGTACAGAATGAATAAGAGGATATCCATTGTTCAACCTCTCAAACGGTCCCTCCAAACCATCATCAACTCTCATTCATTCATGGAAAGAGGTGGGGGTAGAGGGTAGGGGAGGTGTATATAAAGAAAGTCACCCCCACAGAAGGCCAAAATAACCCCTGGAATAACAACAGTAACAATAGTAAAGGAAAGGAGGTAAACACGGGAAATAAAAGAGCGGCAGAGGAAGTCAACATAATTACAAGAGTTACAATGGGCTGCGAAGGATAGGTCGTATCTCAAAGACATTGCGGTTCATTCCGAGGAGATACTCGAAATGGAAAGAGAGATAATGTAGAAAACTACACTCAATGCAGATTATGCAAGATGTTATGTACTCTCTTCTTGGAGAGCTATTTACAACTTTTGGGGGAAGATTGTACCAGGTTGAACAGATGTTATACTGTAATTATCTGAACACAATGACACATATTAAAAAACTGAACCTCTTCAACTCTAATTTCCAGCCATGGTTGCGTGTTGTATTCATATTGAAGCTAAATATGTTGTTATAATCCACATTGTCAAACACATTTAGAACGATTTAAAACTTCAAAGAGTTAACCTCGTAGTCTACTAGTTTCCAATAAAAATATACAGATCTTCATAGCTCAATACTCTAATCAATGATATAAGTTTTGTAGTTCTAGCTTGCACACTTTCTAGTCACTCTATATATCCTGAGTGCTGGAGACCAAATTGAACAGCATATTCTAGAAAAGGCTGCATCAGAGCATTGGGGAGTGGGAGGACTATCTGTTTATTTCTGTAATGAAGCCGTCTCTTATTATACCCTAGTACTTTCTGAGTTTGCTTCTTTACTTTAACAAAATGCTTGGAAAACGTTAGGTCACTGCTATTCAGAACACCCAAATCCTTTCCCAAGTCAGTCTCTTCCAGATTCTTTCCCAATAATGCATAGTGTAATTTATAATATGTTTGGCTGATTTGCATCACCTTGCACTTCTACAAATGTAGTGTTATCTGCCATGTCTTAGACTATTCACCCAGCCTATTGATATCTGTGAGGAGTGGTTCAACCCCTTTAGGATTATTCACATTCCCTCTTAAGTTTAAAGTCATCTGGATATCAGAAATCACTCTCAAAAGAACAATATCAGTGTCATTATGCATATGATAAACAGCAGAGTAAAGGGGAGTACTCCAAAAGTGAAAGAAGTCCATTAGCCAGTTAGTTAATTACATGTAGTTGCTGTTTTCCGTCAGCCAAAATTATATCTGATTAGTCACTTCTGTATTGATGCCCAGTGCATTCACTTTTGACAGCAGTCTACAGTGAGGCACTTTGTCATAAGCTTTATGAACATTTCCAAGTAAATTACGTCTAAGGCACTACTTTGTCATATCCACTAAACATTTAAAAACAAATCCAGCAAAAGAGAGTACAAAGGAGTACAAAGGAAATCAAGCAACAACAGGTCTAGTGACCCTTCTAGGCTGCTTGTCCTCCAAAACACTGAGGATCAAGTGTCCAAACAGTGGTTTAGAGTGGGTAAGGGAACATTGGAAAGGGAACTACTGCCCTGGAACTAATGTCCGTGGCAGGATTAGGAAGTTAGTAGGGGACAGATGGGTTCGTAACTGAGGGGGGGATAAAATAAAGTTATTCATTTACAAACGCAGTCAGTCTGAGTTTAAATGAATCAACGGTGCTGCAGTCTATAACGTCTCGGGGAAGCCCATTCCACAAGTTGACAACTCAATTGAAGAAGAAATTCTTAGATTAGTGGGAGTTAAAAGATTTACCAATAATTTTGCAACCGTTTCCCCACGTGTAATTAGATTGGTCGATAGTGAAGTACACACAGTTCATATTGTCGATGCCTTTGATGATTTTGAACACTTGAATTAAGTCACCTCTTAATCTGCGCTGGGTTAAAGGAAATAGATTTAATTCTCTAAGACGCTCTTCGTATGGTTTGTTCTTTAGGCTAGGTATCATTTTGGTAACTCTACGTTGAACTCGCTTTAGCTTGTTTATATCTTTTTGGTAATAAGGGCACCAGGATTGAAGTAGTATTCCAGAAGAGGGCGGACTAAGGAATTGTAAAGGGTTAGGATAACTTCTTTGGATTTATGCTCAAATGACCTGCCTATAAAGCCAATTATTTTGTTTGCCTTCTTAACAACTTCTGAACATTGTTGACTCGGTTTTAGGTTACTCGATATTGTTACTCCCAGATCGGTTTCTCTGTTTACATTCTTAAGCTGAGTGCCATTCATCGAATAGTTTGCTTTCTCATTTAGTTATCCGATATGTAGTACTTTACATTTATCCGCATTGAAACTCATTTGCCAAATTTGGGCCCAACATGACAATTTATCTAGATTGTGTTGCATATCGTCAACTTGTTTTTTGAGAGTACGCCATTTTCAATTTTTGTATCGTCAGCAAATTTTGAGATTGTACAGGTGAGACCCTCATCTATGTCATTGATGTAAATTAGAAAGAGAATTGGTCCTAGTACCGATCCCTGGGGTACCCCGCTACTTACATTGGTCCATTTAGATGCCTTACCGTTTATGACTACTCTTTGCCAGGCAGCTTGGGGAACAACAACAACAACTCTTTGCTTTCTGTCGCTGAGCCAATTTTCTATCCATTTCAACACACCATCTTGTATTCCAAGCGCTTTTAGTTTTGAGCAGTAAAGGTTTGTGGAGAACTTTGTCAAAGGCCTTTTGAAAATCAAGGTATATAATATCTACAGCTTTACTCTCATCGTAGTGGTTGAGGATATCGTGGAAGAAGTCTAAGAGGTTTGTTAAACAGGAACGTTTTTTACGAAAGCCGTGTTGAGTATCTTTAAACAAGTTATTTGCCTCTAACTGATTTACGAGTCTGTCTCCTATGACCGTTTCTAGCATTTTACATACAATTGAGGTTAAGCTAATTGGACGATAGTTACTGGGTAGGGATTTACTGCTTTTTTTAATATCGGTGTTACGTTGGCTAGCTTCCACTGATCAGTCATAGTCCCAGACTACAAGGATTCATTGAATAGCCATGTCAGTGGTTTGGAGAGCTCATCCTTAGCTTCGTTTAGAACTCTAGGCGAGATTGTATCAGGTCCAGGCGTTTTATTTACCTTGAGTTTATCTAAACAATTCAATACTTCTCTCTCTGTAACGGTGATATTGCTTAGAACATCTGAATTATCAATCTGAATCGGCGATGGTGTAGGGATATCACTGAGGTCTTCCATTGTAAAAACTGATGCAAAGAAGGTATTGAGGGCATTACTCATTTGTACTTCGTCTTTGGTGTATTCTCCATTTTCATCGACAAACGGTCCAACAGTTGAAGTAACTACTTTTTTCTTTCTGATATAACTATAGAATTCTTTCGGGTTTGTTTTACTTTGATTCGCAACAGGTAACTCCAGGGTCTTTTTACTTTGCTTAATTAACTTTTTGGCTTTGCGTCGTAGCTCTACAAATTTCACCCGTTCTTCGTCATTTTGTGAGGATTTTAATCTATCATTAGCAAAAATGTTAGCAAGCAGACAGTCTGAAATATCTTTATTCCACCATTTGGGCTTATCATTTGGCCTGGACGCCGTATTTTCGATGGTATGCAGTTAGTCCAGGAGCCAAGGGGTGTTTGCATGCATGAAAGGGCCAGAAAATCACCCGCTTGATTTAGTTAGAGGGTCCACTGGGACACCTTTTTAGCGAGGGTAGACATCCCGAAACCCGGCAGTTTTCGTGTTATTCGGGATTTTCGCTGAATTTAATGAAATCAAAATAACTCCTTTTTTTACGTGTGACGGTTACTTAAATTGCAATAACTTGGCAATGAAATGGTCTACAGAGCTCTTTCACCACTCACACTGATATTTGGTATTGATAAATACGTTCAATGTATTTATTTAGTTCGTTTAGTTTGCAAGTTTTACATTTTAATTCAATGGATACAAACACAATAAGATTGGTCAATACCCAAGGTCACAAGAGGTCAAAGTATGACCTTTTCTGATGAGGAACTAAAATTTATGACTTTTCAAATTTAAATATTTGTGAAAAATAGGTAAATGGATTGAACGTTTAATGCTTTTATATTCTGGTTAGGTACACCATAGGCAAGTTTTTTAAATTAGTTGGAAAAGTTGATTACGTATTTTAACCCCTTGGCGTCCAGTACAATAATATGAAGTTTGCGAATGATATACCAATAATAGCTATGTATTGGTTATATAATTATGGTACTACTGAGTCAGCTAAAGTTCTATCAAAACACTCTGTATCACAGTATCACACATTGCATATATATCTTCAAAGCAGATTTCAATTATTTTTTGTCACATTAATGAATGACCTACTTTTGGGGAGAGGGGTGAGCCGGGGATACAGTTGGAAATGTATTCTGTGATGTGTCACATTAATGGCCTAGGTTTTGACATCCTTTCACCTGACATTTGCAGTAAGGGCAGCATTTCATGTCTAGTTGTCTGCAGACACAGCGTTTAGTAGAGCAGGAGGTACATTTACAGGGCATTGCAAAGTCATCCGGTAGCAAGACTTGAAGATGGTCCGGTTGAAGAATGCCATCTTCTTCAATGAAACCAAAGTCTCTGGGATCCAGTTGAGGATTGCTTAGGGCTTAGGCAGTGTAGCTGTAGATATGTCCCAAGGAATGCCCTGAGGACATGACCTTTGACTAATCGGCTGGTGGGAGGCAGTTCCAAAATGGTCTTTTTGCTTTGGTGGTAGAGGTAGTACCGTAATTCATCCATTGTTCTGCATGAGGTTCCTGATTTGTACACATTCACAAGGAACTCTTCCACCAAGATGAAGTTAATACAGTTCAATTCCTTTCCAAAATCAATCAGATAATGCACCGGATCTGCCTTCAGTGCAGCAGCCTTTGTACCAAATTTACTTGTGGAATCACAACCAGTGAGATGGTGCAGGGCAACTAAGATTTTGCAAGTATCTGATCCTAACTTATCGCCTAGAACATGAAGGGGTATGTATCTTGTGGTATTACCAACACCAGCACGAATCCACATCTCTCGTAGGCCATGTGCCTTCAGAAGCGACCAGTAGTGTAGGGCCAAGATTACTACATCAGTATCATTTGATATAATAACCACTCTCTTAGTCCCATTCTCAACTGCATGACGAGCGTGTGGGATAATTCTGACGTCGGCCTCTTCAATCGTTGTGTCTAGATCAGGTAATGGTGTCTCTTTCCCATTCAAAATAGCCAGGCATGGTTCAATTTCAGGTGGAAGTCCAATCGAGCTAACAACTGTATCTGTCATCGGTTTTGGCTTGGTTAAGATGCGTTGTCGAATGAGTTTCTGTAGCTTGGATTTGTTTGCAGATGAGGCCCAGAATGCATCCATTGTGACTGGCAATTGCGTTCCTGTACCTATCCCATATAAATCAATTGGGCTGCAACCACACCTTCTAGTTCTTTCGCTGTCCTTCACTGAACCCTCAATGTATGTGTCAAAGACGAAGTCGACACGTTTAGAGTTGCTGCCAAGTCCATATGATACCTCCAAGAACTTATCGCAGAGTTTACCAAAGGTGTTCATCTGGGATACCCGCATACGACGAAGGCCTGCCATTACATCAATGATAGTCACTGTATTTGCTGGCTTCCATTTAGATGGTGGTATATTGTCTGCTTTTTCAAGGTGTTTTTCTAACTCGGTGTACAGTTCACTTTTGTTTGGTTTGGTCATTAGTCCATTCTTGTCAAAGAGGTAACTGCTGTCAATCAGGTCAAACCCCAGCAAATGTTTCATGTCATATCCTCGGACACGAGCAATGTCATAGATCTTCTGGGTTTCTGCCATTTGCTTCTTGGTCTCTTTGCTTGTAGACTTATAGGTACTTTGGTCTCCCTTCATGGATTTGATTGTCTTAAGGTTCGTCCTGTGAATGGTATCAAAGATGGATCTGTGTTTCATTACGATTCTTTCATTTCGGAATGTTTCATACTTCTTCCTAGATCTTTCATCAAATTCGAGCAGATTGTCACGGATTTTCTTTGTCATGATTTCCTGTGTGAGGATGTTGTGAAGCTTGTCTTTGTCTCCTTCACACGGTAACATCATGGGTTGTCATGTTCTTTTACATACTCAATCATATCCTGAATCAATGTCTCAGATGACCTTGTTGCTGATAAGTTGAACTCGTGGTTTACTAAAAGTTCTGTGCTAGGTGTGACGACTCCACTGACCTGATGTTGGAAATTGACAACAGCTAACATTTCATGGTAAATGATCTCCCACTGAGCAACGAATTGCTTCTTTTTGGTGCTACCGATGATACCCCCAGCACTCTTCTGGGATCCATTTATCGTCTGCTCGAGACACATGTCTGCCCCTACAGCACTGAATGGTCCATCTGTCCGCTTCACCACGAACTTGCCTGCCAGGAAACTCTTGTACACATCTTCTGGTAGCTTTCTCATTATCTTCTAGGTATAATGAAGCCCATCTAAAATAGTTGACCCTATCACATCCAGCAAATAGCGGCAGCACAGATTGAACACTTTGGAGATGGAGTTTCCAGTCTCCCTCACGGTCTGCCCTAACCAAGTCCTTTAGAACAGCCACCATTCTGACGAAGTGGTCCCAAAATGTAAAAGTCTCTGACGCTGCACTTCTCTGACATCTAAATTTATTGAAGTCTTCAACCATGACTTCTGAGTTTGACATAAATGCCTCCAAATGAACCTTGCTTTCCTCCCTCTTCTTTTCTGCTACAGAGTTTTTCAACAGTCTCATATGCTCAAGCTCATCCCTGTACCTCTCAATTCCTTCCACTTTGAAGAACTCCGCCCACTGCAGCCTTTCTATACACTCAAAGAGCATGAACAAACCCTTCAACGACCTTGTATAATGTGATCCATCAAGAACTGATCTTACCACAATTTGGCCAAATGCTTTAGACTCTACCAATATAGTTTCTGCTCCACTGCCATTAATGAGCTTTCCTATCGCACCCATGACTACCTTAATCATATGAAAAGAGCCCAGACATAACACCAAGTTATTAAATTCAAATGGTTTGCTCATGGTGATTTCACTGAAAACAAAAAAACAAAAATTAGTTTTCCCAAAATGTTAAATGAACATAGCCTATATGAACAGAGAACATCAAATATACTGGATTAACTCATTTTTGCATTCCTATTGCAATCCTAAACAATACAAATTACGGCATATATCTGTTATGCTTCAGTACGTTGATACGGTATATATACCTTTTATTGATTGCTACACAGGGGTTAAAATACGTAATCAACTTTTCCAACTAATTTCAAAAACTTACCTATGGTGTACCTAACCAGAATATAAAAGCATTAAACGATTAATCCATTTACCTATTTTTCACAAATATTTAAATTTGAAGTCATAAATTTTAGTTCCTCACCAGAAAAGGGCATACTTTGACCTCTTGTGACCTTGGGTATTGACCAATCTTATTGCGTTTGTATCCATTGAATAGATATTTCCTTAAGCTTTATTTTGAGTGGTGAAAGAGCTCTGTAGACCATTTCATTGCCAAGTTATTGCAATTTAAGTAACCGTCACACGTAAAAAAATGAGTTATTTTGATTTCATTAAATTCAGCGAAAACCCCGAATAACACGATAACTGCCAGGTTTCGGGATGTCTACCCTCGCTAAAAAGGTGTCCCAGTGGACCCTCTAACTAAATCAAGCGGGTGATTTTCTGGCCCATTCATGCATGCAAACACCCCTTGGCTCCAGGACTAAGTCTTGCACTGCCTTAAGGTAAGTGGTTGTGAAACACTCCCAAGATGTATTTATGTCGTTATTGTTAGTCAGAAAGCTCCAGTCAGTTTCTTTAAGCTTTGATTTAAGTTTATGAAAATTTGCTTTCTTGAAATTAGGGACTTTCTCAATGCTGCTATTTGATTTGTTACTAGTAAACTTTAAAGTGAAAGTTATCGTACGATGGTCGCTGTTACTGAATTCATCACCAACATTCAAATTCTCTATTAATTCTTCTTTTGTTGCGAGTACAAGGTCAAGCACATTATTACCACGGGTCGGTCGGAGATTGTACAAATTGAAAAAGTGAACTATCTTGCAAGTTAGCATAGAGGTCGTGTCCAGGGTGTGAAGTAAGAATATCACCCCATTTAGTCACGGGTAAGTTGAAATCGCCAAGAATTACGGTATCTTGTATGTTAGTTATTTCAGCAATGTGTTCATACATTTCACTGTCAGTTTGCACTGATTGAGCTGGGGGTCTGTATAATAAAGCTAGTGTTATTTTAGTTCCTCGTTTATTATTTAATAGTACCGGTACGTAAGATATGTCTACATTCGCAATTATTATGTTCCTTCCAACAACCAACCATACTCCTAAAATCGATTAATGAAATTTACAAACACATGTGGCAGTCCGTGGATTCGAACCCAGGATGCTCACACCGAAAATCAACACCTTATACATCGCACCACGAAGACAGTTAAAGGTTGGTGGACACTGCCTACGATTTATTATGCAACTTCGAATCCTGCATATCAATCTAAGCATGTACACACATCCCAACTGCAACTCACGTAGGCTATGCATATGTGAATGGAAAGAGCAATTAATGGGGCCTTAACCACTTAGGGAAGTCCTCTCGATAAATTACTCCTGAACCAATATCAATTATTATGTTCCTTCCAACAACCAACCATACTCCTAAAATCGATTAATGAAATTTACAAATTTGAGGTTTTGACATTAAGACGGGATTAAGACTTTCCTTTATAAAAAACAGAACTCCTCCATTTCTATTGATCAGAGAGAGAGAGAGAGAGAGAGAGAGAGAGAGAGAGAGAGAGAGAGAGAGAGAGAGAGAGAGAGAGAGAGAGAGAGAGAGAGAGAGAATGAGAGTGAGAGTGAGAGTGAGAGACTGAGAGTGAGTGAGAGAGACGTCACCCCCACAGAAGGCCAAAATCTCTCCTCAATACCACTAATAATAATAATAATACCAACAACAATAACAAAGGCCAGACAGTAAACAGGTCCAATACAAGGGCCTGCCGAGGAAGTCAACAGATTCAATAGTCAGGACTCTATAGGGTACGTCCAGTCATACCGCGTCTCTCTGGCCGCCATGTTGTTTATCTGGAGCGGTTACGACATTGTAGAGTCACGGTCGAAAGAGAATATATATTAATATAAATAAATACAAAAACATAAATATACAAACAATAATACAGGCCACAGTAAACATCCAAATCATGCCGTGTACCGTTTTTTACCTGTTGATCTTGGATTCCTCGTTGAGCAAAGTTAAGATTTTAAATGTGGTAGATATTAGCACCTGTGCCTCCTTTTAACCTAATGTATTAATTTCACTCCAAACACCAAACACTTCCCAATGAAATTAATGAAAGCATGTGATCCTACCGGGATTCGAACCTGGGTTACCACATACAGATCTTAAAAACTCAAACCACTACACCATCAAGACATTTAAAGGTCAAGTACATGACTACGATTTTATATCCATTAATCGTAACATCTGGCAGACATTACTATAGTGATGGGCCAACTAGCAAGATACATCAGTTAACATGCCATCGATTGGTTTAATAAATATCCACGAGTTGAAATATATTATGCAAATCCTTTTCATATCTAACCCTGATTGATTTTCCTCATCTACTCTACAATATTGCCAATCATTAGTTATAGCTATTGATCATGATTTATCTTGATCTTACAGCTACTCTAGAACCTAACCTTTCACTAGTTGCAATTAATATGTACAGCATAGTAGTATTATATCTTATAGGTTACTTAGAACATACTACATAGCATAATAAGCATAGAGAAAGTATACTCAAAGAACAGAAATAGCTTATTATTGTAACGGAACTTTATCTGCTTTACGGGTATTGTTTCTCCGGTCAAGTACTCACGGCATCCCAGTGGTGGCAAAAATAAAGAGGTTGAGTCCAGTTCCCCATAGAAGGCGCCGAGTCAAAGGCGGTGGTGGTGGTGGACCTGAGGGAAAATAGGAAGGTATTTCATGCCATTAAGGCGACAATGACGGCTGATGGAGAAGGGCTTTGAGGCACACACAGAACCCAAATCCGGTCAAATGGCTGTATTAAGGGTATAAAGCTTTTAGCGAGGGTATAGACGGACTTGTTTGGCGGGATTTCGAGGGATGAGTGGGAAGAAAGTTTGTAATGGATGCATGTAGAAGGGTTACATATGATCATATAAGCAGAATCCAAGATCCAATCGAGCGGTTGAATTGACCACTTGCGAGTTTAGGGTTTATTTAAACGGAAATTGAGGCCTTAAGGATAGATTTTAAGCGGGAATGCAATACTAATGTAAGTTTGTGATGAATGTTATTTTATGTGTTTATAGATGTACTGGAACTGTATTTTAGCTGGTAGTTCTGCTAAATATCGATGTCTACAGCTCCAACTTCCTTATAGAATGAAACTCGCAAGTGGTTAATTAAGGGGAATGTATAGTGGAGTAGGACCCTTGACTGATTTGTTAGGGAGGAGTTTCTAAAATGAATACATGACGAACTGATAAAGAACTAAAATAATGGAACACCCGAATGAGGCGAATCTCCATCAATAATCAAAGTTAGGTTAAATGAACAGTATATAGCAGGTATTGTTTTACACTCTCAGCCGGGCTCGAGTAACCGACAGTCAGGAAAGTGTCCGTGTTTTTAATCAACTACAAGTCCACGGCGTGATAAAGAATAGCTAACCCTTTCCTAGCTATTTATATTAAGGGGAGATCTCCACTTGAGGGATTTTTTTCTTGACCCCTTTCTCCCTCATGTTTAGCCCCATTGCTTTTG
The DNA here is from genome assembly GCA_032716605.1 of Paralithodes platypus. NCBI lineage: Eukaryota > Metazoa > Arthropoda > Malacostraca > Decapoda > Lithodidae > Paralithodes > Paralithodes platypus. The sequence goes on along the minus strand of CM064519.1, from coordinate 4,281,390 downwards.
ATATTATAAAACGTTTGCCCCATTAGTTTAGCGATTTTAAGAACTTTCACCCCATATTAAGACCTTTCGTGCCATTCAGGTGTCAATTTTATCCTGGCGAGCGATAGCGAGCCTGTAATTTAAGAGGAACCGGCCTTCGGCAGGGAAATTTTTCTACCGAAAAATGTACAAATATATCTTGAAAGGGACTCAAGGGGGTGTAATTTTAAGCTTGATGGAGGTCTAGGGAACAAACTAAATACCTCCCCTTAATGAACAGGCAAAATATACTTGGATAAATTATTCCATTTCGTACACAAGTGGTATAGTTGATTAAAAGCATGGACACTCGTCCTGCCTGTTGGCGGTTCGAGCCCGACTGAGAGTATAAAACATTTAGTAGCTCACGTGTATTTGTGAGATATATATACTTAATAGTAGGAATAGCCTATACATCGTTACTTTGATGATTTTAAAGAATTGAATGGGTGGATATGTTTAGTGAATACACGTAGAAAGGTTATATGGCGAAGGGAAAGTCAGTCAGTCAGATAATCCAGGAATATAAAGTAGGGATGATAGATAACCAAAAGTCTAATATATATATACTGTATCATACAATATATATATACTGTATCATACAGTACCGGTACCGGTATACAGTGGGTGACTGAGTGAAAGATCTCAACATTCCATACATGAAAGAGAACAGCAGCCGAAAAGATGACAGCCAGACAAAAGGATAACCCGATCAGAAAGACGACAGCCAGACAAAAGGATAACCCGATCAGAAAGACGACAGCCAGACAAAAGGATAACCCGATCAGAAAGACGACAGCCAGACAAAAGGATAACCCGATCAGAAAGACGACAGCCAGACAAAAGGATAACCCGATCAGAAAGACGACAGCCAGACAAAAGGATAACCCGATCAGAAAGACGACAGCCAGACAAAAGGATAACCCGATCAGAAAGACGACAGCCAGACAAAAGGATAACCCGATCAGAAAGACGACAGCCAGACAAAAGGATAACCCGATCAGAAAGACGACAGCCAGACAAAAGGATAACCCGATCAGAAAGACGACAGCCAGACAAAAGGATAACCCGATCAGAAAGACGACAGCCAGACAAAAGGATAACCCGATCAGAAAGACGACAGCCAGACAAAAGGATAACCCGATCAGAAAGACGACAGCCAGACAAAAGGATAACCCGATCAGAAAGACGACAGCCAGACAAAAGGATAACCCGATCAGAAAGACGACAGCCAGACAAAAGGATAACCCGATCAGAAAGACGACAGCCAGACAAAAGGATAACCCGATCAGAAAGACGACAGCCAGACAAAAGGATAACCCGATCAGAAAGGTTCTCAGGCAAATACAAACTTACAGATCCGGGCGAATAAATTAATTAAGGGGGGAGGGGGTTCACCTGTTTTTGTTTTGTCTTTCTCTCCTTTTCTGGCTTGTATCCATTCGGCCCCATTCAGCCTACTGTTTTAAGACGTTTATCCCCATCCAGGTGTCGATTTTTTCCTGGCGAGCGATAGCGAGCCAGCATTGTATGGAGAAATCCGGCTTAGCCGGAGAAATTTTTCTATCGAAAAATGTACAAATTTAGCTTGCTGTCAAAATAGAATATATATATATATATATGCTGGCTCGCTACTGCTCGCCAGGAAAATATTGACACCTGGATGGGGGTAAACGTCTTAAAACAGTAGGCTGAATGGGGCCGAATGGATACAAAACCAAATAAAGCGAGAGAAGAAAAGTAGGTGACCCCCCTTAAGGGAATACAAAGAAGAATATGAAGGGTTACACAATAACTCCAACTCTTATAATCCTATCCCTCAACCCCCACACATCATGCTGCCCGAGAGCCGTCCTCTGCTTGTCCCTTAGCGATCCGAAATAGGAAGGTGAAGACAGACCCTAGAATCCGAATAGGAAGGTGAAGACAGACCCTGGAATCCGAATAGGAAGGTGAAGACAGACCCTAGAATCCGAATAGGAAGGTGAAGACAGACCCTGGAATCCGAATAGGAAGGTGAAGATAGACCCTAGAATCCGAATAGGAAGGTGAAGACAGACCCTAGAATCCGAATAAATGGATGTAAAATTACACAACGAAGATATACCATTAAGCTGTTTGGGGGATGTTGAAGGACTTGTACAATCGTGGACAGGAATATCTAGACACTTTATTGAGGCACAGTTTTGATACACTGGCGAGTTATTTCGATAAACCGCTTAATCAACAAATACTAAATTACTGGAATTCACTTGTTAATGTTCAACTTTATGTTTTAACCATTAGGAGTTGTTTTGTAAGTATTCATGATCAAAGCTGCACGATAGAGTGAATGATCAGACGTATTGAGTGAATGATCAGACGTATAGAGTGAATGATCAGACGTATTGAGTCGAATGATCAGACGTATTGAGTGAATGATCAGACGTATTGAGTGAATGATCAGACGTATTGAGTGAATGATCAGACGTATTGAGTCGAATGATCAGACGTATTGAGTGAATGATCAGACGTATTGAGTGAATGATCAGACGTATTGAGTGAATGATCAGACGTATTGAGTCGAATGATCAGACGTATTGAGTGAATGATCAGACGTATTGAGTGAATGATCAGACGTATTGAGTGAATGATCAGATGTATTGAGTGAATGATCAGACGTATTGAGTGAATGATCAGACGTATTGAGTCGAATACAGTTCCACGAAAGGAGCGAATAGTAAAATGAACATTGAATGGATATATTAAAAACTATTTTAAAAATGTCTAGTTACTAGTGGGTTTTGAAAGATAACTAGTTTGGTCGAGTTTTGGAGATTCACCGAATTGAAATATTGCATATGGTACTTTTCCACTCGATTATACTTATGGACCCCACACAATTTCATGAGAGTATACTGTAGATGTCTTCGTGTTTTGAAAATGGCAAGCCATTTGTAGAGTAGATGGAGACATGGTAGAGGGGGATATACTGTAGTTTTTAACGTATCGGTGTTGGCATGATAGGCCTAACTGCATATTACTGTACAACTGTAATAATTAATATACATAAAAACAATCAGCATTTACTATATTCGAGGCATTATAGATGAAGTAGACCGAGAGTGAGTTTGAAGGATGGAGTTGAAAGGTATACGAGTGAAATTGGTCTTGGGTGGGTGTATAGGGACACCGCTTGACGGATGACTTAAAGTACATTGCTTCAAACTCCATGTACCCAGACATTTTGGCTCGAACGTCCCTTGATTTTGACCCTGTCACTCTTTCAAGTCTGGGGGAGGCCCTCGTCACAGTCAGTTCTGCCTTTTGTCTCCCTCACTCACATAGAAAAACAAATAGAGGTGATTCATTCGTGGTCGAACTTTTGGTAATCAAACCGTCTGGCAATAGATAGAGTATAGTTGACTTTTTATTTACCTAGCAGAAATTTCAACCCCACAGCAGCTGACTACCGGTACTCGATTTTAAGACACGTATGAAATTGTCTCCGATTCTCAATAATGCGAAATCTTCATTATTAACACTTTATTTCACTACATAATCTTAGTAATAGCGGTGTAATCAAGATCCTGGTATATCAATTTACCGTCAACTGAAACAAAGACAAACTACAACGTTCCCAAGAGTGTCGGGGCTTGTATTGAGTGGTAAATACAGAATATGAAAAAAGTGCTGCTTTAGCGTGCGGTCTACCGCGCACCCTTGGTCTACAGCTATGGGTAAGTATTCTATCCCATGTACTAGGAACCCACACTAGCTGGTAGGTAAGGGTTAGTTTTGTATCCCATTTACTGGGTACTAGAGATCCGCACTAGCTGGTAGGTAGGGATAGTTTTGGGTAACATTCAAGGAGACTACAGCAGGACTCTTCTTCTTCTTCTTACCTCTGACCAGGTATAGACTATCCTAGTGTTTACTAGCCTATATCCCTTTGAAAGGACATTAGCCTAACCTAACAACCTTACCTAGCCTATCATAGTATTATGGGTGGGGGCTGCTGCCCCCACACCCCCGCTATTTGACATCTTTGACAGATTTTTGGTGTATTTTTTCTGTGAAATCGGGGTTTTTCAAGTGTCGATAACGAAATTCCTCCATGCGGACTATAATGAGAAAAATATGGCGAGTCTATTGGTCCCTACTTTCCCTAATAAATTGTTTCTAATAAGGCGGATGTAGTGTCCTTGAAGATTATCTAGTTTTGTATCCCACCGACTAGGTCTAGGTTAGGTTAGGTTGGGTTGTTTGGTTAGGTTAATACTCACGCAGCGCGCTAAAGCGACACCAAAAAAAGTCTGTCTATCTATCTATCTATATACCCTGGCACATACCCCATTGTTTATATTATTTTTATTTGGGTGGCCGACTCGAAACAGAAAAGTAAAGTAAATAAATTCCAAATGTATTCCAACTCCACGAGACCCTGATGTTATATGTATCAGTCGTATTTATGCCCCCATGCTGTGACAGGGAGCCAAATATTGGTTGTTATGGTCATATTCCTACCTGAGCGGCACAATTGGTCTTTATGGTATTGTTCACGGTAAGCCTTTTGCTCAAGTGCCCCCTACGGCTTCATTTTCTTTCTTACTTTCTATTTTCTCTCTCTCTCTCTCTCTCTCTCTCACACACACACACACACACACACACACACTCTCTCTCTCAATATGTTTGCCTTCTAATTTGCTGTCCTTTTCTTCTACTATAGACTGTCCCTGTTTAGAAGTACTAAGGCCGAACCACCTAGTAGGGACCGCAAGGTCTGTGTGGTCTGAATATCTGTGTAACTCTCTGCATCTTCTGTCTGTGGGAGCAGTTAGGCATATGCATACACAAATGTGTAGGCCTATGTATATATAATGTATATGTGGGAGTAGTCATATGCATACCAAAATGTGTAGGCCTATGTACCGTATATATACAGGTAATGTACATAATGTACAGTACAATATTTAGGCCTGCTTTACGTACAGTACGGTACACACACTCACAAATACCAATTACGTACACACATTCGCACGCAAACAGACTGTGGGGTAAACACACATATAGGCTACACACTGACACTCAGACAAACATAGGCTGTCACTGTGATCGGTAGACACACACACACACACACACACACACACACACACACACACACACACACACATGGTTCACCTAAGCTGATGGCTACCTAAGCCTTCGGGCGAGACGGTACCGTGTATAGTGAGAATGGTACCATACAGATCCACCCTAAGCCTTCGTTTCTGATGTGTCGGGGGTTCAATCCCACGCGCCGGCAGGGGAAGTTCTCTCAAAAACTTTCCCTGGCCGTGAAGGCAAGATCTGGGCGGATCGTCTCGGGGGACCCACAAAGTCTCCTGCCCACGTCCTACTCCCTTGGGAGTATGTAGGCGCTCTCGTTAGCTGCCAGGATCAGTCTGTTGATCCATTAGGATAAGATCTAGGTTAAGTCTGTGTATTTTCAGCCCCATTGGCTGCCGGCTTGAAATAAACCGATTATTATTATTATTATTATTATTACACACACACACACACACACACACACATTGACACTCACTAACGAAGACTTTCACTGTGAAAGGTACACCAATACACACACAATACAAGCAGTCAAACACACACATCCACACCCATACATACACAACGCAAGCAGTCACACACACACTCTCTCTCATACTAACAAAGACTGTCACTTTGAACGGCACATCAACACAACACAATACACACATCCACACACACATGCACAAAAACACAACACAATACACATACACGCACATCCACACTTATACACACACACACACGCATACACAATACAGGCTGTCAAAAACACTCACACACACAATATTTCATCGCACTCGCACACATTATTTGAAGTTTCCTATATACTGTATATAACAAAAACATCAATATTCGCACATACAAGTATACATTTACAAGTTATACATATGCATATGTTCACAAAGCAAACACACATACACAGACACATAAACATAAGGACAGTCACTCAAAAAAAAAAAAAAAACCACACACACACACACGCAAACATAAGGAGACAGACATACACACACACATAAGGGCACACACTTACAACATATACACACACACAGCAAAAGTATGATCAATTTATAGCAGACGGGACAGTACCAGATTAATCTCAATCCTGTAAAACACATTTAGGTAAATACACACACACACACACCAAAATAAGGACACACACATACATAAATCCCAACACACGCACACACACATAATATAAGGACATTCACACACACACTCATACAATCACAAACATACCTCTAAGTAAGAAACACCTGCGACAGATATAAACACTTGAACAAGCCTCTACAATATCATTAACCCTCATTACCAATTACATGATCACCCATTACCCTACAACCCAGCAGAAAACACCACATATACACGAAAAACAAGCGACTGAGGAGGTACGATAATTGCCGATTCGAAAAACAAGGACTGTAGAGGTACGATAATTGCTGAGTGCCTGATACGATAATGACCATGAGGCGTACGAGAGCCGAAACGGAGGAGGTACGATAATTGGTGGTGTTTTGATACGATGATGACCATGGCGAGGTTAAACATATAGACCCTGGTGTGATGATAACCTGTTATTGTTGTGGTTGGACCTGACCTGACCTTGCCCCGCCTACCTGGGGACTCTAATTGGACACACACACAAAGACAAAAACATGAACACACAATATTGTTTTTCCTTGTATTACGTAATGTACAATCATATTTATTATTTCATCGAAAATTTTGCTCCTGAGTAGTGTAATATCACGTTTTTCTTGTAGGTTTCTAGAACTTCTAGTGATATTATAATAGTCCATGACGAATACTATTTGAATCGCGTCAAAATGTCGAAGTATAGCCTAGTTCCTTTCTTTAAATTTCACACCTAATTATTATCAATATATTTATTTTGACTGTACGCATACATACAATATATCTTTCAAAATAATTACTGCCAAGGATTCTCTCTCTCTCTCATAGCCAACATTATTATACCTAATTAGAAATCTTACCAACCAACTAGGTATTAAACAGTGGAATGCATGCATAAGTAATTTAGAGTTCATGCTGAGCTAAATAAATAACCCTTTTACAGCTTTGCTATCTGCTGGCAAAGAATCCTGTTTTTTCTGATTTTAGTCAATTAATAAGGACCTGTGGTAGTAAAATGGTTAATTGAAATAGCTTTTACTTGCTAGAGGGTCTTTCTAAGCTGAATGCAGATGCCTAATGATTGCCAATATAATTATACGGGATATTTCCAATACCGGTACAACACAACGAAAATAAAATACTAACAATAAGTAAATAAATAAATAAAATTAATTAATAACACTACTACACGAGTGGTTACTAAACCTTACCTTATTTTATAGCTAACCCAGAACCCTACCTATCACGAGTCATAGCTATTATCCCTTACTTGATCTTATAACTAGCTCAGGACCTTACCTATAGCTATAGTCACTGCTATTATACCTTACCTAATCTTATAGCTAACTCAATACTATCACGAGTCATAGTCATAACACTTTACTTGATCCACATAATTAACCTAGAACTTTATCTATGCCAATTCAGAGCTATTATACCTAACCTGATCATATAGCTAACTCAAAACTGTAATACGAGTCATAGCTATAACAACTTACTTGATTTTATTGGATTATAGGTACCGGTAACCCAGAAACCTACCATTATTATTCAGCGCTATTATACCTTTCCCAATCTTATAGCTATCCCAGAACACTACTAAACAGTCAGAACCAATTTACAGAATACCTTTGGCTGGTCCGACCAACGTCCTTCTATTTGTTCTATCCTTGTCTTCCACTTTCCTTTATTTGGGGTTCTACGATCTCTATTAGAATTAAGTTCAGCCCACCTCGTTTGGATCGCAAGGCCCATGTGTTCAGTGTATTTATGTAGAATATAAATAAATAAATAAATGTATCTATGCAAAATCTTAAGTGACCCAGCGAGAACTGCTCCCTCCGGTACGGTACTGTACAGTACTTGACAAACTTTTATAGATAACCTTAAACTCACAATGACAGGCCTGAAATTACTTGGATGCAAACACTATTTGAGGAGGAGCATTAAATTGGAGTTATTATCCTTCTGAAATTTTTCGGAATGTACGAGTATAGCCTAATAGCCCTTTCGAGATTATATTACGCATTTCTTTTCCGTTTTCTGGCTATTATTAGACGATTGTATTTAGATTAGGAAGGGTATATGGATGTCAGAGGGTTACTGGGTAATTGAGATAGTCTTTACCCTTTTAATTCCCACAAATCGTTCCTAAGCTGTATAAGATAGTCTAATAATAACCAGGATAAACTTTTTTTTTTTTTTTTTTTTTTTTAAAGAGACAATGAACGGAGGAAGGAAAAACACAGATAAAACAAAAAGGTCCATGTGCCTAAAGGCATCCTCCATTCATAAAATGTTTGTAACAACTGGATTTAAACATTTGTTGATTGTAAGTTTGTGGAAAGCAATTCGAGGGAAGTGAATTCCAAAGAGTAGTAGCTCTGGGGATAAATGAATTCTGATAAGCAGAAGTTCTGCATTGTGGAGGAGAAAGTGTAAATTCATGGGCGCTCTCAGCTGCCCTAGTTCTACGGGGAAAGATGTGGAGAGGCGGCACAATTGAAGCAAGTTCCTCGGAACAATTGCTGTGAAAATATCTGTAGAATAATGCAAGGGATGCAACGTTTCTTCGTATGGCTAATGTAGGAAGGTCCTGTGTGATTGCAGGGTTATTGAATTAACTAATAGCTTTATTTTGAATTTGTCCAATGCCTCAATGCAACCACTCCACTTCCACCCCACAGAGGTGAACAGTAATCCATCTGAGAGAGCACATGACTTTATATATTACGGGCAAACTGCTCGTCAGTGAAGAATTCTCGAACTCTGTACAGGAGTCCCAGTTTTTTAGAGGCATTCTTAGCAATGCTTCTAACATAATGTGTCCAGCTCAAGTTAGTAGTTAATGTTACACCGAGAATGTCAATACTAGGGGAAGTGGGAATATTTACATCATTAAAAAATATATGGGAGTCAGTGAGATTCTGTCGGTTAGAAAATTGAATGTACTTGGTTTTCTGTGCATTAAAGGAAACTAGATTCTCTTGTCCCCATTCATTAATTCTAGAAAGGTCCTGGTTCAGAGAAATTGCAGTGTTTATTGTTTGAATTTATAAGATCGGGTTGGGTGAAAGAATTGGTAAATGTGAAGGAACTGTGGAGTGTTGAGTCATCTGCGTAGGAATGTATTGGATTATGAGTGGTAGATATGAGATCATGATATGAATGAGGAACAGAGTTGGGGCCAAAAACTGATCCTGGGGAACACCAGCATTTATTGAGTGAAATTGAGAATAAAGGCCATCTACCATTACACGTATTTTTCTGTTATGAAGATAAGAAGAAATTAGTGGAACTAATGATGCAAGGCCGTAGTGTGACATCTTCGACAATAAGGATTGATGCCAGACTCTATCAAATGCCTTTGATATATCCAGTGGCTATTGTATGTGTTTCACCATGTGGTCTGTAGCTTGGTTGATTGATGCGTAAGAAGGCAAAGAATGTCTGCAGTTGATCGACATCGTCTAAAACATATTGCCTATCACGATTAATTTATTATTCTCCAGATGCTTAATTATGTGATTATTTAATATAATTTCAAAAACTTTGCCAAGAGTGGAAGTTATAGTATTGGTCTGTAGTTTGATGGATCTGAAGAGGCACCTTTTTAGGAACTGGATGGATGTTTGCTTCTTTCCAGGGTACTGGGAGGCATGAGGGTATGAGTACACAGACGGAAAAATTTTGCCAATACAGGAGCGAGCACCAAGGAGCAATTCTTAAGTACTATTGGAGGAATTTCATCGGACCAGGAGCCTTATCTACTGAGAGATTCTGCAAAAATAGTTTTGACATGTCTGGTGTGGATCTTAAGTGAGGGAATTTCAGGTGAATTAAAATTAAGTACAGGGACATCTTGATTTATGTCATCTAAGGTGAGTTGGTGGAGAAAATATCTGCAAGAAGGTTAGCTTTACCTCGTGGGGTCACTTACAAGATTGCCAGTCGGAGATTTTAATGGTGGAATGGATGAAGCAGTAGTGAAGTTGGGATTTGAATGAGTTAAGAGTAGACCAAAATATTTTGTTTATCATTTGGATTATTTAGAAGTTTATTTGCCTTGCTTATGGAGAAAGTTTGATTTAGTTAAGTTTAATACAGTTTGGCATGATTTCTGATGTTTCTAAAGTAATTAAAGGCTTCATGTGTTTTTGATCTTGTGTAGGCATTGTAGGCTATTGCTTTTTGTTCAGTTACTCTAGCACAATTATGGTCAAACCATTTTAGGTGAATTTAGATCTTTTACTGTACTTTTGATGAGGAATAAAAGTTTCCATTCCAATTTTTACAAAATCTTGTATGTGGCTCAAGGTGGAGGGTGCGTCATTAGAAAAGGAAGAGGTCCAGGGAATATCAATAAAGATACCTTGAAGACCCTCCCAGTCTGCCCTATCGTAAGCCATTTAGTCACCAAAAACAGGTTCAGAGTGGGAAGGTGTGGTAGGTGATAGACAAGTGGCCTGTATCAGACAGTGATCAGAAGATCCAAGTGGGGACCTCACTGTAACATCATAATTTTCTGAATTGGTTGTTAAAAATAAGTCCAGTAGGTGGGGATTATGATTAGGATTATCTGGTACACGGGTGGGTTGGTTGACTAGTTGAATGAGATTAAATGAGTCTGCAAATAGCTCACATTCAAGACCAGCATCATCAGTCCTGGCTGAATGAGTGAGCCATTCAACATTATGGACATTAAAATCACCCAACACAGTGATTTCAGAAGAAGCATTTAAGTTGAGGACACTGAGTTGTGAGGACAGAGAATCAAAAAGACTTTGCTCTGGAGGAGTATTTGGGGAACGGTAGATGCAACATATGTATTTAAATTTACCAGCAGAAATTAATTTGTATATAGAATAATCAAAATAGGGACAATTGAAACTAGTAACCTCCTCCAGGGCAATTTCAGATTTTGCGAAGCAACATACACCACCTTTAGGTCAAAATGCATCATAATTTTCAAAGGGTTGAAATGAAAACAATTGTTCGGCCAACTTCGTATAATTATGCTTGGGCATGCTAGCTATCTCTCACCTCAATCTACGCTCAACATGTTATAGTTGCAACTTCTAATTTACAACTCTATACCCCAGTTAGGAGGCATTTAATCCCCTACTTGATCTGCTTATTAGAGTGCCCGTTAATCAGCTTGTTAATCTACTTCTTGTCCCGGCTGGCTATCTTACGTTAATCTAGAAGACATTGATTAGAACATTAAGGGGAGATGGGTTGGTTTTTGTGGCCCCCTTCTCCCTCGTGTTTAGCCTCATTGATTTTTAGATTTTAAGACGTTCGGCCCATTAGTTTGGCGATTTTATGACTTTATGCCCCATTTCTTTGTCAATATTAAGACCTTTATCCTGGCGAGCGAGAGCGAGTCTGTAATTTTTTAAGGAAACGGCCTTCGGCCAGAAATTTGTCTACCGAATAATGTACAAATTGATCTTGAAAGGGAGTCTAGGAGGTGCTACTTAAAGCTTGATGGAGGTCTATCGAGGAAACTCAAAAATAGATAAATTAATTAATAGGCCTACATAGACCAAAAACAAGCACTACATTGAATACATTGATTAGAGCAATAAACGCCTGTGTGAAAGCTGCTGGAATGCGGATACGGTGGAAATGAGAACACTAATGAGAAACCAACTATAAAAAACATATCACCTTAGAATCTATATAGTACTGTATATATTTTTATCTGGGCTTGTCACTACGACTCATAATCTTGTTTTTCCCCAACCATCAGACGAATGTATTCAGCATAGGAAGTGCCTTACATAGCCAAAGGGGTTAAAATATCTTGTGATTAAAGTTTCATTTTGTAAGATGGCTAAATAGTGGTTGGGAAATGCAGTTAGAGAACAACCATCAATAAAAGAGGTACAGTCGCTCATAACATTTCCTGGACCTACCGGTAACCCGTTTTGAATTATGGAACTTGGAAGTATATATCTGGAAACAAATCAATGAATAGGGCCTATATGTTGCTGTATACTAGGCCTATAACACTAGCCTATATATATACTGTACTACCCTGTTCGGAAATTCCACCGACAAAAAAATACAGCATTATCACTGAAAACAATGAAAATCTTGTACTAAATAACGTTTTTCCTTATCTTGTACCGGTACCAATAATCAGTTCGAGAACATTTAATTATAATAATAAATGTAGGCCTGACCGGGGACAGAGACTTGTCCACACGTCCGAACACTGTTCCCAACCATTCCTCAGGTTGGACTGAACACCTGATTCGCAAAATGATTTATGAAGCACTTAAAAAAACTGAGTATTCTATCTTTTCATAGTAGCGAAATGAGGTGTACGTAAGTCCAAAAACGGTACATAACAATAATTGGAAGTGTTTATTATTTTACCAACTTAAATATGCTCGTCATATCATCTCTAACTTACTAAAAATAACTGGTGGTTAATAAAACGTTACTAACATATTAAATCCATGTCTCTTTATATGTAGCAAGTCCTGTAATACTAACCTAGCAAGTCTTGTAACTGGTTTTCAATGCAATATAGTTTTTTTTTCATTTGAAAATATTGTTTACAATATTTTTATCTACCTACTCTCTTATTTTGTCGGTGGAATTTCCGAACACCCTATATATATATATATATATACCGGTATATATATGAATAGGCTATACATATTTGGAATTTACAGTCACTTGTGACTTTAAAATTCGTGGACTCCCTCTATATTATTTATGCAAATATACCGGTACTAGTAACTATCTGGATTGAATTTTGGAAGAAACATTCTTTAACCCTTGTCTGGCGGGGGTGGACTTAAGTCGGTCTAGAGAAGAAAGGACTATGTGGCGGGGACCGACTTAAGGCGGTGTGCAATTTTGAGCAATATTTGGCTCTGAGAGCGAAACGCGTGGTCGTAGAAGGATGGTTCTGGTGTCATTGGAAAGCTCAATTATCGCCCTTTCAGGGATACATAATTGTATTACGCTCTGGCTCTTGTTTATGCATGAAAAAGAGCACAGAAACAAGGTCGTTTAGGGTAAAACCACCCGCTTGGCGGGTAGTAGAAATTACTGACGGGCCCGCTCGTAAGGCGTTAATATAAATATATACTGTATATACAGTATATATATAGGCCTATATATACCGGTATATATATATATACACTGTATATACAGTATATATTTATATTAAAGAATGTTTCTTCCAAAATTCAATCCAGATAGTTACTAGTACCGGTATATTTGCATAAATAATATTATAGGGGGAGTCCACAAATTTTTAAGTCACAAGTGACTGTAAATTCCAATATGTATAGCCTATTCATTGTAGAAAATTACATCAGCGAGGCTGGCCGCTGGTGACAGCCCAAATACTATCCCAGAAATATAGCCTATTCTCATAACACATCGAGATTCGAGACTAGAATTAGCCTATAGGTCTCGGCTTAGTCGGCTAAATACTTAAAATACATTACCTTAATTTGATTTGCGAGCAATTACACATGGTTTCACAATCAGAAAGGATAGCCTACATAGCACGAAATAATTATAATACAAAATAAGTAGGTAGCCTGTTTCTGCAAGAGACTGAAGCCACTTTCCGAGAAATGTTCTAGCCTAAAAAGAAAAGTAAAAATGCCTGTAAACTGTAATTCTATAACTATCTATCTATATATATGCTCAGGCCCAATCCCCATTTTTCCTATTTTTAATTATATTTTCTATTTCATTCTATTTTATTATTTTTTTCTTGAGGGTGGCCGACTCAAGACAGAGCAAGAACAGGGAAAACACAAAAACAACATAAAACAACGAACAAACACAAATTCACACACATCTAGGTCACCCAGGAGAAGACCCAGAGACCAGGGTCACCAAGGTCGCTCCACTCCCCCGGCCCCCGACCACCCGGAGAGGTTCCGATCTCGGCAGGCAGACATGCAGCGGAGCCAAAGACACAAGCCCTCCCACCACACTTCCAGGCGCACCCTTCATATTAATCGTCTCCCCGGGCCAGGCGCCTGATGGACTATTATCTAGTCCAACTTGCGCCCGACCCCTTCCCCCAAATGACCACGTGTTCACTCAACTATTCACAAGCATTCTCCATTCACTCCTGTCCACCACCACTTCCCCTGCCTGATCTATAGTCATTCCTCTATCATCCAAAGCTTTTCTTACACAGTCTCTCCATCTCAATGGGGGTCTTCCTGCCCTTCTATCTCCCCTTGTATCTGACTCACATATTCTCTTTGTAAGACTTTCATCTCCCATTTGTTCAACATGACCATACCAGCTCAGCCTCAGCACCCTTCTGTCCACTCTGGCTGACAAATGTTCCTGCTGCCCCACTCTCCTACGTATCTCTTCATTCCTCAATCCGTCTCTACGAGTAACTCCACACATACTCGTCAAGCAGCTCATCTCCATCACATCCAGCTTTCTTTTCTCCTTTTTCTTCAGAGCCCACACATCACTGTTGGCACAACAATTCCTTGATACAGTGCACTTTTTACTTTCATTCCGAGATTTCTCGTCTTCCACATACTTCCCATTGCTCTGAAAACAGCTAGCCTATACAACTGTAAAACTATAAAACTGCCAAAGATAGACGCGATTCTTATGTTATTCCTTCGGTATCACAAAACACAGGTTGACGACAATTTAAGAACATAAGAAAATGGGAGTCTGCAGAAAGCCGATTGGCCTAAGCAAGGCAGATCCCTGTCCCACACAACCCCAATTACAAAGCCCAATTATAGGCTCAACACTCTAATACCCTGAGGATCATCTTACCAAAACGGTTAGAGATTAACGAAGGATTACGGGGGTCTGCAGAGCGCTGATTGGCCCAACCCGGCTGATCCCCCTTCACACCCAACCCTTCTCGTCCATATGCTTATCCAATTTTATCTTAAAGCTCCCTACCGTTTTTTAATCCCACTATAGCACTTGGTAGTCCATTCCACCCATCTACAACTCTGTTACCAAACCAATATTTGCCTATATCTTTTCTGAAACAAAATTTATCTAATTTGAAACCATTGGTACAAGTTCTTTCGCTATCACTGAGCTTTAGTACATTTGTCATGTCCCCTTTGTTAATCCCACTAACCCACTTGAACACCTCTATCATATCCCCTCTAACTCTGCGTCTCTCTAACGAATGTAAACCTAATTTCTTCAACCTTACTTCATACGGAAGATTTCTAATATTATGGATAATTTTTGTCATTCTACGCTGTACTCTCTCCAATGAATCTATGTCCATTCTGTAATAAGGACACCAAAAATGGACAGCATAATCCATATGGGGCTCACTAATGACAAGTAAAGTTTTAAGATAACATCAGCATTATCTTAAAACTTTACTTGTCATTAGGGAGACCCCATATGGATTATGCTGTCCATTTTTGGTGTCCTTATTACAGAATGGACATAGATTCATTGGAGAGAGTACAGCGTAGAATGACAAAAATGAACCATATTAGAAATCTTCCGTATGAACTATGAAGAAAGGTTGAAGAAATAAAATTTGTAGGGTAGAATAGGCCTAGCCTATGTATATTTGTTCATAAACCATTAGCGATTAGCCTACATTTAACATCAAATTACCTAAGTCACCTAACCTAGGGTGGGTTAGGCGACTGTATATTATTATTATATACCGTATAGACTAAAATAGGCTACATATAATTACCGTATATAATTTATTATTTTATAAACATCTAGACTAGCCTAGCCTATATCTTTGATTTTGTACTCCCCGTGGCTCATGAACCACAGGCTCACAGCCAACCTAGGGTGGGTTAGGCTACTGAATATTATATATAGGCTACATATAGGCCTAATTACCGTAGGCCTAGGCTATATAATTTATTATTTTATAAACATCTAGACTAGCCTAGCCTATATCTTTAATTTTGTACTTCCCGTGGTTGTAGGCTAGGCCAAGCCTAGGCCCTAGGCTATTCTTAGGCTAGGCCTAATTAAAAAACAAAAACAAATCTCGGAAACTGTTGTCAGTTTCCTGCAGAAATATTCGGTCAGTCAGTACTCAGTAGCCAGCCACCCACGAACAAGCATCGAACCGAACCTTACTCCCAGAAGGGTAGGGAGTAAGAGCTGGCTATTGACTGACTACTGCAGAAATAGCCTACCATTTATAGTTCCTTGGGGGTTCGAATGGGTCCGAAACCATAAATTAACCGAGTCACCGACTGCAATAACGTCCCGACTCAGACTGACTCGTCTGTAGGCCTAGTTACGCTGTGTGCACCTGGCTGGAGAGGTCGATGGTCACGCCAGATATATAAACGCCTCTCTTTACAATTCTACCAAAGTAAACCTTCTCAAACAACTATCAGAAAATAAACTGTACCTTAGTTAGTCTTGAATGATGAGGAGACGCCCCAGTAGTTGATGATTGCAAGGTAATTCTCTGCCGTTGTTCTGGTACGCTTGGGGCACCCACATGTTCACTGTTGTTTACATTCGAGAGAGAGAAGAGGATGGATCAGAGGGGTCATCTGTGTAAAATGTGCGAAATACAAAACATTTCTTCAAATTTCTCGGTTATATTCAAATGTTTTATGCCATATATTACCTGATTTAATGCCGACATAAACAGCAATTAATTGGCATTACCCGTTTTCTGTTATAGAAGAAAACTCCGAAAGACATTTTGAGCAACCAAAGAAAACTAAATTATAGAGGGGTAACTATTAAAATAATCTTGCATTCACATGCTTACATACTGTGTACTGTATATCGCATTCAGCTACATCGTTTCCCAGAGTATTGGAGCTTGTACTGTAGGGTTAATGATAATAATAATAATGATAATCTACATTCATACATAAACACAAATAAACACCAACTCTTATTAATTTTATAATTGTATAATGAAGAATATATTATACAATGAGCGATCAACACATTCAACAGACACTACAACTCGCACCACGCACATACACACTTATTCCCAGACTTGCAAATTACACATCCTCTCCGCAACAATGTTTCTCAGAGTGTTGGGGCTTGTGCTGAAGGGTAAATAATAAATAACGAACAATAGAGTAATAATGGGTTATTTTTCAGTTTAGTTAATAGGCGAGTACAAGGTTCTTTACCAACCACACCACCAAGTCTCCCCATATGTGTAGTGCTTGTTCCTCTCCTCAGTGGTGCAGGAATACCGAATTGACTCTATGTGGAATGACCCGAGCAAAATCAAGAGACTCAATAGAGAATATACTCTCTTGATATTTGATCCGGGTATGCCTCTCGTTTTGGTGCACCAAAGGTATAATGCCCTGTTGGCATTGCCACGGCCATCTATATAACTCTCTAGAGGGTTTAGATGGTTGTGGAATGACCTTCCAGACGCCCCACAACAATGGCGGACATTAGAGATGCGGTAGACCAACATTATATTTGTGTACATGCAACATGTACACAAATATAATGTTAGCACCTGATTGGCATCATCGAGTTGATTACACTCCTTACAAAATAAATTTACAACCACAGCCATGCCAACAGTACATTAGTATTCTATATGCATTCTCATCCTACACTCAATCTTGTCATTCCGGATTAACCCCTTCTGTACCAGCGACGTCCTTTATATTTATTCTAGCTACTATTAGACAATTGTATTCAGTTTAAAAAGGATCTCCAGCAATTAAAAGGCTTCGATTAATCTCACCTAATCTTTTTTACTACCACAGATCCTTCTTAAGCTGCACACAATCGTCTAACTATAATATACATAATATTATATAAAAGACGTCGCCGGTACAGAAGTGGTTAAGCCACTATGGTGAGGTGTAGAGGCTGCCATCATCCTCTCGCGGGGATAGGTCGGTTCTGCAATGTGACAATGATGGTGATGATGACTATGATGATGATGATAAAGATGATGATGATGATGATGTATATATTTATTTATTTAATATTTTGTTCTATGTGGATGAGGGAGACAAATAACAGAACTGCCTGTGACGAGTGCCTCCCCCAGAATTGAAGGAGTGACAGGGCCAAAATCAAGGAATGTTCGAGCCAAAATGCCTGGACACAAGGTGATGATAATGATGATGTCGATGAATGTGATGATGATGGTGATGCTGTTTCTCTCTCCTGCCATCCTCCCTCCCTCCATCCATCCATCTATCCCTCCTCCCTCCTCCCCTCACCCTATCATTTACTGCTACAATTACCTACTCTCCTTCTTGTTCCTCCACCTGCCCCCTTCCTTTCTTCTCCTTCATCCTACCCTCTAATCTCTACCCAACTATATTCTCTCTCTCTCTCTCTCTCTCTCTCTCTCTCTCTCTCTCTCTCTCTCTCTCTCTCTCTCTCTCTCTTTATCTGAATACCTCTCACACAACCCACACACATGTTGTTGCCCAAGAACGATCCTTTGCAGGTCCCTCAACGACAAACTGAACATATATAATATTTGAGAGAGAGAGAGAGAGAGAGAGAGAGAGAGAGAGAGAGAGAGAGAGAGAGAGAGAGTGTGAGTGTGTGTGCATATATGTGAGAGAGAGAGAGAGAGAGAGAGAGAGAGAGAGAGAGAGAGAGAGAGAGAGAGGCAGGTGATGCTGTGGAAGTGTCTCAGACAGGGAAGTGGACAATTAGAGGGGCAGGTGTAATGGAAGGACAGTACATCAAAAGCTGTACAGAGGAGAGCAAGCAACAACAGACATATTTAAACGAAAACACCTTAATGGGGATAGACTTTAATTGTAATGGACGATTATATTCTCCTTTTTGTTTGTCTAAGCTTGTCATATTCTTTAACGTTTTTAAAGCTTGTCATATTGGTGTGTTTTCTCAGCCTATCAATATCAATTGCATTAACCCTTTGAGTACCAGCGACGTGTGTTATATTTTAATCTAATTATATATTTAGACGATATTATGCAGCTTAGGAAGGATCTGCGGTAGTGAAAAGGGTTGGTTGAGAGTGTTTAAAACCTTATTATTGCTAGAGGTCCTTCTGAAGCTGAATAAAATAGTCAAATAGTTGCCAGAATATGATGAAAAGGACATCCCTGGTACTGAGAGGGTTAATAGAACATACATATTGATATATTCGAGGTTGATTGTAGGGAATTTATCTAGCGTGTGTGGTCGAGAAATAGGATAGTAATTAACACGAAGGCTTATGCCGATTCATCAATATTTCCCAAAGGATACTTTACAAGTGGGATATCTGCCACACAAACACACACACACACACACACACACACACACTCATGCACACATATACATATAGATGCATTATTTTTAGGAGAGAGAGAGAGAGAGAGAGAGAGAGAGAGAGAGAGAGAGAGAGAGAGAGAGAGAGAGAGAGAGAGAGAGAGAGAGAGAGAGAGAAAGAGGGTGAGAGGGTACACGATGTTATTCAGCTTAGGAAGGGCCTCTCGGACTTCAGGCAGGTTAATTACGGGTATTATGTTAACGAGGCCTATAGGGGGTGCTCAAGGTAGGCCTAATGGATCTGAGGGGGGGGGGGGGAAAGTGAAGGGGGAAGAAAAGGAGGGGGAAGGGAAGGAGGAGGAGGAGTAGGATGGAAAGGAGGCGAGGGGGATGGCAAGAAGAAGGAGGAGAAGGGGAGGAGGAGGAGGATGAGGGGATTAATAAAGGGAAAAGGAAGGGGGAAGGAAGTGAAGAAGACGGAGGTGGAGGAGGAAACAAGAAGAAGAAGAGAAACAGAAGAATGAAAATATGAAATCTAAGAATATATTCATCGTTGTGAAGTAATTAAGGGAGTGCAGGATATAAGTAATAAACAAATTGAATTAATTATGAATACATATTACAGGTTGTTTGATGTAAGATAATTATACAGCAGCTGAGACAATTACACAGAACAACCATCATTAGAAATATGGAAGATGTACCAGTTAAATCCACACATTTCCCCATCTCTCTCTCTCTCTCTCACACACACACACTCTCTCTTACATAGATACAAGCTCACTCACGCACGCACATATACGCATATCCCCTCCCATCCCCTTCCCCCCCAGTAACTGTTCAAGAATTTGAAGTGGCCAAAAAGCTTTCCAGTTTCAAATCAAAAAGATCAACAACCCCAGTAGACCTACCCATGAAAATATACAAAGCATTTTCAGTGGAATTTGCCACCCCCCTTTGCTCGATAATTAATGCCTCCTTAAGGCAAAGTAAATGCCCTGCAGACTGGAAAACTTCATACGTCACTCCAATCCCCAAAACCCCCTCCCCACATTCTCTTAATGAACTCAGACCAATTGCCATTACGCCCATCCCTAGTCTAATCTGTGAGGACTTTGTATTCACCTGGGCTTACTCACAAATCCGTCACTTGATAGATCCCCACAGTTTGGGCAACGTAAAAAACCTCCTCCACCACTCACTGTCTTATTAGCTCCTAGATATATTTACACAAATCTTGAGAAGAGAAAGACTTCCCTCGCCCTTGCCTTTATTGACTTCAGGAAAGCATTTGACCTTGTTGACCACACCATCATCATCAACAAAGCCATAAAGTTGGGGCTACATCCTACCCTGGTTGCGTGGTTGACCGACTTCCTTAGTGACAGACGACAAGCAGTGCGATACCAAGGCTTCATCTCCACCTTCCTAGACATCACATGTGGAGTCCCACAGGGCACAAAGATGGGGCCTCTATTGTTTCCTCATCTTGATTAATGATGCCCTAAAGGACACCCCATTCCACTGGAAGTACGTGGACGACTCGACAGTCGGCATTACTGTCGATAACACCTCCCCTAACTATGACCCCCTACAAGACATCCTCGACCGTCTTCAAGCCTGGACCACAGACAATCATGTGACTATCAATCATGACAAAGACAGTGGTCATGCACATCAACACTTCCGTTACCGACCTTCCTCCACCCACTGTCACAATTGGTCCTCATCCCCTTCAGCTTGTTGAGTCCACCAAACTCCTCGGGATCACTGTGGACAACAAACTGAACTGGAAGAAACATGTAACTACCACAGTCAGGACCGCCACTTACAAGTTATTTATGCTAAGGCGGTTGAGATCCCTGGGGGCGCCGGAGAATGAGCTGAAGAGTATATATAACACCTTTATACTCCCTAAGCTCACCTACGCCTCTCCCGCCTGGTCCTCCTCTCTAACCCTAACACAACAACGTCAACTGGAGAGAGTTCAGAGGAGGGCATGCAGGATCATCCTGGGTGGCACATATCCAGGGTACGAGGAAGCTCTCACCACCCTTAGCATACCTGCACTTTCAACCCACCACTACAACACACTCAAACAGTTTGCATCTAAGCTGCTTGTTCACCCACGACACAGAAACTTACTTCCACCAGACGCCCCTAGACCTACACGTGCAGCTCGTCATTTCAACACACTCCCACCAATAAGAGCAAGAACTGACAGATATAAAAATAGTCCTATCCCAACCATTGTTAATATTATTAATAATGTTATAACGGTCTGTCACACCATATATACGCGCCCACCTTTAATAATATATGCATAAGTGTGTGTGCGTGTGTGTATTAGAATATAATTATGTATGTATTTGCTTGAGTTTGTTTATGTATATGTGTATATATGTATCTATGTATGTGCAGGATATGTGTATGTATGTGTGCGTATATGTGTATGTATGTATGCGTTATTTATGTATATATATATGTGTATAGTGTATACTGTTTGTGGTTCGAGCCCGGCTGAGAGTATCAGGTAGGATAAGAGAAGAGCATATATGCATGTAATGTGCATATATTTATGTATATGTATGTCTGTGTGTACGTGCTGTCAATGGTTCGAGCCCGGTTG
This sequence comes from Paralithodes platypus, assembly GCA_032716605.1. Classification (NCBI taxonomy): domain Eukaryota; kingdom Metazoa; phylum Arthropoda; class Malacostraca; order Decapoda; family Lithodidae; genus Paralithodes; species Paralithodes platypus. The sequence goes on along the minus strand of CM064519.1, from coordinate 4,259,339 downwards.
AGAATATAAGGTATATAATATATATATGTACTGTATGTGTATTTATATTTATATGGTCATATGCACATATGTATGTAAATATACGTACATATGAGCGAGAACATATTGCTCACTAGAGCAACTTCTGATTATAAATCTATGCATAAGCATTATCTATTATTAAGTGTTCGCGTATCTTCATCCATGTATTTCCACCCTTAACAATAGAACGCCCAGCTCTTCCATATTTCGCCTTCTGTCTCACACACACACACACACACACACACACACACACACACACACACACACACACACACACACACACCTGCACTACCGAGGATTAACCTCCCATTGTAGTACCCGCACCCTCTTTACCTCACTTACCAAAACAGTTTCTGTATGTATGTATGTCTGTGTGCATACGTGAGCGTTTGTGTATACGGACATGTGCACACTTACTGCATGTTCTTATGTTCCTATATATGTATGTATATGTATGTGCGCACGTACGTGTATATACGTATGTTCTGTATATGAGTAAGTTAATAAATGTGTAAATGTACTGTATATCACTTACTCTCATGGTTATTTTATGATAATTTGTATTCTGCACATGCATCATTATTGTATTTATTTATTTTGTTTGTAAACTAAGCTTACCATCCTCATATCTGTACATCTCATGTTCATCCACTAAATTGTAAAATGTGTATTTTCAGCTCATGAGGCTGCCATCTTTAATAAACCGTTTATTATTATTATTATTATTATTATTATATTTAATATATACAGACAAATACTTGGGCACACACACACACACACACTTAAATATATCCACGCACACACAAACAAGCACAAACGCAAATACTACCCTCAAACTACACACACACGCACACACACACACTATCTAACACATACACAGTACATAAATAGGCAATCAAGCACACCCATTAAAATACTCTCTCTCTCCCTCTCTCCCCCACCCCTCTCTCTCTCTCTCTCTCACTCTCACTCTCACTCTCTCTCTCCCCCAACATTCGTCACTGTCCACAAACCCCGGGGCGTCTCAGGCTGTGGTTTCAGTGGGTTTCTTCTGGTTTTATTTCACCCCGTGCCCGCATACATTAGAGAGAGAGAGAGAGAGAGAGAGAGAGAGAGAGAGAGAGAGAGAGAGAGAGAGAGAGAGAGAGAAAGAAAAGATCAGAGAGGAAGGGAAATAGAGAAGAGAATGTATACAAGGAGAGAGAGAGAGAGAGAGAGAGAGAGAGAGAGAGAGAGAGAGAGAGAGAGAGAGAGAGAGAGAGAGAGGAAGGGAAATAGAGAAGAGAATGTATACAAGGAGAGAGAGAGAGAGCGAGAGCGAGAGAGAGTGAATGAGTGATAAGTATGTTGTTAATAATGAAAACTAGGCATTATTATGATGCAGAACCATTGTAGTTAACTATTTTGCTATTAAGTATCGAAAAATCAGCTGAAGGATGGAATTTTACGCCAGGTTATACAAATAGATTATAGTAACATCATTTATTAACCCGTACAGTACCGGTGACGTCTATGAAGCTTGGGAAAGATAAATGGTAGCTAAAAGGATTAATTGAGATAGTCTGTAGCCTTTTAATGGGTATACTTCCTTCTTAAGCTGAATAAAACCGTCTAACAGTTGCCAGAATATAATGGAAAGGACGTCCCCGGTACTGTATGGGTTGGCATCCTTTTATTCACCTACTGTCCATTACTAACCTACTATCCACAACTCCTATTCGTTCACCTATCCAATACCCATCCACCCATCCATCCTACCCACGTGACCGATACCTACCCACCCTACCCACCCACACCTCTTCCCATAATACAGACCTACCACCCCAATGCCCACAAGCACTAACCCACCCACTTCACCACTACCCACACCCACAATACTCCTCTCGTTCCGCCACTTTGTATATTGAAAAGCCTCCCCACCTTTCTTCGACGAGCTTAAAAAAAATATATGGACATTTTCCGTCTTAGTCCATTGCTCCTTTAAAGGGGAGGTATTGTTGGGAGATGGCCATAAATTCGGATATTTTCTTGGTTTGTCCGGAATGTTTTGGACACTTGGGATATTGGAGGTGAAACGTGATGCTTAAACTGGTATCACACGAGCTCTTTTTCCCTCAACATTTATCATCAACACTGGTCTGGCAGCACATTTTATATATTTGGGTTACGTAAATTCATCTATCAATCAGTCTAGTTTCCGATACCACTGCAAACTATTTCAGAAATTTGTCAGAATGTTTTTGATTATCGAATGTTGACTATAAAAGCTCTCGTTAGATGTATGGGTGGATGGATAGATGGGTAAATGGGTGAACGGCGAGGTATATAGATGGATGATAAATTAATAAGTAGGTAGATAGACTATTATAATATAGGCAGATCAAATAATAACGAAGTAGATTCATATAATTAAATGAATATATAAATAAATTAATATATATTATATAACAATCTCCCTCGCTGTCTCTCTCTCTCTCTCTCTCTCTATATATATATATATATATATATATATATATATATATATATATATATATATATCTATATATATATAGAGAGAGAGAGAGAGAGAGAGAGAGAGAGAGAGAGAGAGAGAGAGAGAATGATTGACAAGGACTCAATAATTCTAGGCCTCAATCAAGGGTAGGACAAAAACACCAAATGTAATTAGGAACAAAAAAATATCTATGATAGTTTCCAGTCATGAACCGAAATTCCTTATGATCAGATACGATTGGTGATATAATTTAGCCGCATTCTAGTGGTCAGTGAAAAGGTTCCAAAGGGGTAGTGAGGTGCTTTGTGAGCTTCTCTGCTTGTGGTTGTAGCGTCTGCCTGCTGTTGGTGTTACTGATAAGAACAAATCATACTAATACGAATAATAACAACTACGATTACAATATTCAATGTGTATTTCTTTATCATCACCACCATCATTAATAATATTGATAGTAGTATGAATTGACGGTAGTAGGCATTATTCGAATATTTTGTTGTGATCAGATACGATGGGTGGTATTATCTAGCAGTATTGTGTGCTCACAGAAAAGATATTAAAGGGACATTGAAGTCTTTGTGTGCTTTAATTTGTGCTTGTGGTTGTAGCGCTTGCCTGCTGTTGGGGTGGTAGTTTGAGATTATGCTTAAGGGGAGATCTCCACTTGAGGGATTTTTTTCTTGACCCCTTTCTCCCTCATGTTTAGCCCCATTGCTTTTGATATTATAAAACGTTTGCCCCATTAGTTTAGCGATTTTAAGAACTTTCACCCCATATTAAGACCTTTCGTGCAATTCAGATGTCGATTTTATCCTGGCGAGCGATAGCGAGCCTGTAATTTAAGAGGAATCGGCCTTCGGCCGGGACATTTTTCTACCGAAAAATGTACAAATTTATCTTGAAAGGGACTCAAGGGGGTGTAATTTTAAGCTTGATGGAGGTCTAGGGAACAAACTAAATACCTCCCCTTAAGCCTTAGAAGATACAATACGCATTTCCCACCGATCCTTCCTAAACTGTATACAATCGTCTAATGGGACCCATAATAAACACTCAAAATGCGTCACGATCTCCAAAGGGTTGAGAAAAGAAGATTGAGTGATAACAAGATCTACTAATTTAAGTGTGAGAGTAGATGTAGCATAAATGAATGAACCGTCAGTAATTCAAGACATCTACTCAGACTTAGTCAGAATGTAATGCAAGTAACAATTCAAAATCATCTTCGTCACCATCTTGACAACCACCACCAAATCCTTCAGCACCATGACGTTTTTTTTTTTTTTTTTGTTTTTTTTTTAATTCTAGCTAAAGTTAGGCGATTGTATGCATGTTTAAGAAGAACCTATGTTTTCCAGATGGGTTTGCTGAGACGGTATTTATGTCTTTGAGTCCTAGAAGTAGATTATAAGCTAAACAAAAAAGAACATCGTCTAGTGGTAACCAGCATAAGAAGCTTATTACGTCATAGTGTTGAAGGGGTTAATATCACCACCATCACATTTTCTACTTCTAACTGTTGGCAGCAAGCTCTCTCAGCTTAAGGGGGGATGTGCTGGTTTTTCTGGACTCCCTTCTCCCTCATGTTTAGCCCCATTAGTTTGCAGATTTTAAAATGTTTGCTCCATTAGTGTGTCGATTTTAAAACCTTTCGTCCCATCTCTATATCGATATCAAGACCTTTCGTACCATTTAGGTGTTGTTTTTTTTCCTGACGAGCGATAGCGAGTCTGTAATTTTAAGAGAAACTGGCCTTCGGCCTGGACATTTGTCTATCGAAAAATGTACAAATATAGCTAGGGAGTGATTCATTAAGCTTGATGAAGTCTAGCGAAGAAACTAAAAGATAGATTAATATATAGGTAAATAGAGCCCAAAAATAGACCCCCAAAATTAGACCCCCAAAAATAGACCCCCCAAAATAGACCCCCAAAATAGACCACCAAAATAGACCCCCAAAATAGACCCCCCAAAATAGACCCCCAAAAATAGACCCCCAAACTAACCACTGTCCCCTTAACTCGATTCCTTCATCTTGTTAGTCATTTAAGGGGAGATTTCCACTTGAGGGAGTTTTTTCTTGACTCCTTTCTCCCTCATGTTTAGCCCCATTGCTTTTCTAATTTTAAGACGTTCGCCCCATTATTTTGACGATTTTAAGAACTTTCAACCCATTTCTGTCAATTTTAAGACCTTTCGTGCAATTTAGGTGTCGATTTTATCCTGGCGAGCGATAGCGAGCCTGTAATTTAAGAGGAACCGGATTGCAGCCGGGAAAATTTTCTACCGAAAAATGTACAAATTTATCTTGAAAGGGGGTCTAGGGGATGTAATTTTAAGTTTGATGGAGGTCTAAACAACACACTAGAAACCACCCCTTAAGTTAGTCGAGTCATCGGGTTGGAAGCCTGCCTGTCTCTCTTTATTAATTAAGGCATAGGGTAAGCAGTTTTTATCGTCCTATATCTATTGTTATACTCTCATACACGCTTTCTCTCTCTCTCTCTCTCTCTCTCTTTCTCTTTCTCTCTCTCTCTCTCTCTCTCTCTCTCTCTCTCTCTCTCTCTCTCCGGCTTTGCTATTCTTTTCATCCACATTCCCGTATTTTTGGAGGTGTTATCTCTACTACAATTATAAGTATTGGCCACCTCTCTGGGATCGTAAAATCTGTGGGGCCTCTGTATCTTATAAAATAATCTATATATTTGATCTCTTTCTCTCTTTTGCTATTGAATAACATTTTAGTATCTATAATTATTGATTGAAGATGCATATTATTTACAAAGACGAGGCTTCTGTATAACGTTGGAATAGCATAACACCCCCTAGTATACACGAGCCTATACTTAAATTAATTACACATACACATCACCAGCTGCAGATCGAGTGTAATTATAAGGGTAGAAGGTAATTATTATTTAGCGTAATGACGGGCACACGGTGTAATGGTTGTTTGTGGTGTAATTAAGAGATAATGTAATGCCTGGTAATATTATCGAGGGGGTCAGTATTCCATGTAATTGTATCCTTGAACGGTCGTATCCTGTCATTCGAAAAAAAATCTCGCTTGGAGGGTTGTTTGACTCTTTGCTCTCTCTCTCTCTCTCTCTCTCTCTCTCTCTCTCTCTCTCTCTCCTGATTATCACTATGTCGCCGTTTTTATCACCCTCTCTGTTTTTCTCTCCTTCTCTCACTTATTTTCACTTATGCTATTTTTTCTTCTTTATTACTTGAACCCCATTTAACTCCAACTCTAACTCTCTCTCTCTCTCTCTCTCTCTCTCTCTCTCTCTCTCTCTCTTACATTCAGACCCCTGTTTCCTTTATTATTACTATATATCTCGTTAATTCTCAAGTTATTTTCTTTATTTCTTTCCCCTCTCTTTTATTTCACTCTGACCAATTATCTATCCATTACTCTGAATTACCTACGTTCTTTTATAACCAACAACATTTCCTCGTTTCCCCATGCCTGTGTGTAATTCTTCCTCTCTATTTGTTTGATCAATACACTTGTTTTCTATAACCCATTAGCTTTCTTCTACTCTCAACATGTGCATTATTTTCACTACATTACAATACATCCCTCTTTTCCCCTCACAATCTATTATTAATGTTATAGTAGTTCTAAAACTCCCAATATCCCACTTTTTACTCTTACAATGTATCAATGTTCTATAATTTGTAATACTTCCAATACCCCACAATTGTATCTTGGTTTCTAAGAATGTTATATCATTTCTAGTACTCTCAATACCCTATCTTCTCTGTCAGTGCTCTCTTTCTCTTAACCCTCCCCCCCCCCCTCCTTTTGTGTCTCTGTCCGTTAGTCACCTGTTCTCTGTCCTACCTGTATAATTACCAGCAGCATCAATCTGCATATATCTCTGTCTCTCTCTGCCTCCCACTCTTGCTCTCTCTCTCTCTCTCTCTCTCTCTCTCTCTCTCTCTCTCTCTCTCTCTCTCTCTCTCTCACACACACACACACACACTCACTCTCTCTCTCTGTCAGTCAGTCACGTGTCCTCCGTCTTACCTGTATAATTACCAGCAGCATCAATCTGCATATATCTGTTTGTCTGCCTGTCCGTCTGTCATTCACATACACACACACACTCACTCTCTCTCTGAACCACACATTACACACTCAAACCCTCTCTCATTCCCCTTCCTCATCTCTCTCTCTCTCTCTCTCTCTCTTTCTGCCACTCATCCACCTGTCGTCCGTCTTACCTGTATAATTACCAGCAGCATCAATCTGCATATCTACCTTTATGTCTGTCTGTCCGCCTGTCTATCTATCTCCCTCTGTCTCTATGCCTCTATTTATCTTTCTATTTATCTCTTTGATTATCTGTTTCTATGTCTTGATTATTATTCTTTTCCTCTTCTGTTGTTGATACTTATCTTGACAGTTTTAGGTCACATTCGTCGGTACAATTCAGGATCTAATTCGCTTATCTCATTGTAGCACACACACACACACACACACACACACACACACACAGACACACACACACACTGTAGAATAATGTTTTTGTTTTTGCCATTACTCTTTTAATACATTGTCTTATTATTCACAAGGTTTTTATAAATCAATATATTTTGGACTTCAGGTCTGGTTTAGGATCTGTTGTTGTTGTTGTTGTTGTTCCCCAGGCTGTCTGGCCGAACAGCCCCAAGGTCTCGAGCAAGGCCAAGGCCATAAACGAGCGCCCCCACAAAATCCTCCCTGCTTACCACTAACAAAGCCCGGGTGACCGAAGCCACTCCAAGGCAGGGAGCTGAGGAGGGTGCGGAAACGCCCGGGAAACCAAAGCCCCACCCAAGGCCCTGTGCCCCTCAGGTTTAGGATCTGTAGTTCATAATATTTTATAATATGTCTGTATAATCCAACTCTCTTTCTCTCTCTCTCTCTCTCTCTCTCTCTCTGTCTCATTGGGCTATATTAAGAGGCAATTTATGTACAGAGATAAGGAAATAGTCCTCACACTTTACAACGCTCTGATACGGCCTTTGCTGGAGTATGCTGTTCAATTCTGGTCTCCAGCACTCAGGAAAGATGTAGAGCAACTGGAAAGAGTACAAGCAAGGGCTACAAAGCTTATTCCATTGCTTAGAAGAATGAGCTACGAGGACCGGTTGAGAGCTCTTGATCTCTTCCCGTTGAAGACACTTATTAGACTACGAGGTCAACTCTTTGAAGTTTTTAAAAGACTTAATGAGTTTGACAATGTGGATTATAGCAAAATGTTTAGCCTCAATATGAATACAACACGCAATCATGGCTGGAAATTAGAATTGAAAAGGTTCAGCACTAATATTTGTGGAAACTATTTCACTTATAAGATCTGTTCTACCTGGAACAAACTTCCCTCCGAAGTTGTAAATAGTTCTTCAGTAGAGTAATTCAAGAAGAGAGTAGACAGTATTTTGCACACTCTGTAAAGAGTCTCTCTCCCTCCACTTCGAGTATCTCCTCGGAATGGACCGCAAGGTCTCCGAGATACTACTTATTCCTTGCAACTCCATGTAACTCTCATACACAAAACACACTCCCTTTCTCTCTCTCTCTCTCGTGACTTCACCATTAGGCCACTAAATAAATGAAAGTAACTGACAGAAAACGGTCGGAGGGCCCGCCTACGATGCATTACCCTAAAGTTACTAACCACTCATACATACAATTTGAACCCATTAAACAAACCACCTTTTCTACCATTTAGGTTCATTTATTAAAGTGCCTTTTCTACAATTTAGGTTCATTTTCTTGTTCCGGATAGCTGTTTAAGGGTTAAGGGGAGGTTTTTAGTTTGGTCTCTAGATATCCATCAAGTTTAAGATTACATCCCCTTGAGCCCCTTTCAAGATAAATTTGTAAATTTTTCGGTAGAAAAATGTCCCGGCTGAAAGCCGATTCTTCTTAAATTACAGGCTCGCTATCGCTCGCCAGGATAAAATCGACACCTAACTGGCACGAAAGGTCTTAAAATTGACAGAAATGGGTCGAAAGTTCTTAAAATCGCCAAACTAATGGGCCGAACGTCTTAATATCTGAAAACTAACGGGGCTAAACATCAGGAAGAAGTTAGACCAGAAAAACGACCCATCTCTTAAACAAAGCACCTTTTCTACCATTTAGAGTCCATTTATCAATGTACCTTTTCTACAATTAAGGTTAATTTTCCTGTTCCGGATATCTGTTTAAGTCACACTTATTTTAGATTAATCTTTTTAAGTTACCCTTTCTACAATTTAAGGGGAGGTTTTTAGTTTGGTCCCTAGATATCCATCAAGCTTAAGATTTCACCCCCTTGAGCCTCTTTCAAGATAAATGTTTACATTTTTCGGTAGAAAAGTGTCCCGGCTAAAAGCCGGTTCCTCTTAAATTACAGGCTCGCTATCGCTCGCCAGGATAAAATCGACACCTAAATGACACGAAAGGTCTTAGAATTGACAGAAATGGGTTGAAAGTTCTTAAAATCGTCAAAATAATGGGGCGAACGTCTTAAAATTAGAAAAACAATGGGGCTAAACATGAGGGAGAAAGGAGTCAAGAGAAAAAAAATCCCTCAAGTGGACATCTGCCCTTAAGATCATTTTCTAGTGTAGGCCTATATCAAACGAATTTTTGGAAAACAAAACTTAAATATCGATTAATTTAACTAAGCACTTTTTCTATAATATAATATAGGGCCATTTGTTTTTATTTATTTTTTTTATTTTTACGTAAATCAAACCAATTTTCAGACAATCGATATGCAGCAGTTTTTCTACGAGCTCTATGATCCAATACAATAGATACTCTCACGCGTATAGTCTCTTCGCTGTAAGTAGGCGAAAAATCATGTAACTCAAAAAGGGCTAGAGCAAATTGGCTGTAAATTTTCACATCTATTCCTTGACTGACTCCTCCCAAATGGTAGTAATATTAGCTCGATTACTCTAGTCATTTTTGAGTTACAGAGGTTATTAGAGGTCATGATTTCTCGCCTACTTACAGCGAATAGACTATAGTAACACATATTTTGGGAAAACAAAACATTATATAGGGGCCAGTCGTATTAGCTGGATAAATAGTACCCATCTGTTGTACCCACATATAGTACCCATCTGTTGTACCCACATATAGTACCCATCTGTTGTACCCACATATAGTACCCACATATAGTACCCATCTGTTGTACCCATCTGTTGTACCCACATATAGTACCCACATATAGTACCCATCTGTTGTACCCACATATAGTACCCACATATAGTACCCATCTGTTGTACCCATCTGTTGTACCCACATATAGTACCCATCTGTTGTACCAATCTGTTGTACCCATCTGTTGTACCCATCTGTTGTACCCATCTGTTGTACCCACATATAGTACCCATCTGTTGTACCCATCTGTTGTACCCACATATAGTACCCATCTGTTGTACCCACATATAGTACCCAAATATAGTACCCATCTGTTGTACCCATCTGTTGTACCCATCTGTTGTACCCACATATAGTACCCATCTGTTGTACCCACATATAGTACCCACATATAGTACCCATCTGTTGTACCCACATATAGTACCCATCTGTTGTACCCACATATAGTACCATCTGTTGTACCCACATATAGTACCCATCTGTTGTACCCACATATAGTACCCATCTGTTGTACCCACATATAGTACCCATCTGTTGTACCCACATATATACCCACATATAGTACCCATCTGTTGTACCCACATATAGTACCCATCTGTTGTACCCACATATAGTGCCCATCTGTTGTACCCACATATAGTACCCCATATATACCCATTCTGTTGTACCCACATATAGTACCCATCTGTTGTACCCACATATAGTACCCATCATACCCATCTGTTGTACCACATATAGTACCCATCTGTTGTACCCACATATAGTACCCATCTGTTTGTACCCACATATAGTACCCATCTGTTGTACCCACATATAGTACCCATCTGTTTGTACCACATATAGTACCCACATATAGTACCCATCTGTTGTACCCACATATAGTACCCACATATAGTACCCATCTGTTGTACCCACATATAGTACCCACATATAGGACCCATCTGTTGTACCCACATATAGTACCCATCTGTTGTACCCCACATATAGTACCCATAGTACCCATCTGTTGTACCCACATATAGTACCCACATATAGTACCCATCTGTTGTACCCACATATAGTACCCATCTGTTGTACCCACATATAGTACCCATCTGTTGTACCCACATATAGTACCCATCTGTTGTACCCACATATAGTACCCATCTGTTGTACCCACATATAGTACCCATCTGTTGTACCCACATATAGTACCCACATATAGTACCCATCTGTTGTACCCACATATAGTACCCATCTGTTGTACCCACATATAGTACCCACATATAGTACCCATCTGTTGTACCCACATATAGTACCCATCTGTTGTACCCACATATAGTACCCATCTGTTGTACCCACATATAGTACCCATCTGTTGTACCCACATATAGTACCCATCTGTTGTACCCACATATAGTACCCATATGTTGTACCCACATATTTACCGTCATGCAGGTATAATTTCGACCTTCAAGTATTCACGACATTGTAAATATTTATAACATTTACGTATTAGGCATTACATTTACGTATTAGGCATTACATTTACGTATTAGGCATTACATTTACGTATTAGGCATTACATTTACGTATTAGGCATTACATTTACGTATTAGGCATTACATTTACGTATTAGGCATTACATTTACGTATTAGGCATTTCATTTACGTATTAGGCATTACATTTTATAGCTATGAAATAAACAGTCTTTCCAGCCCAACCAACTCCATTCCAACAACACACTAACATTTCACACATGACACACAACAAGGGGAGCCGTTGTAGAAGGCTTGAATTCCCATTGTTCACCAAGTCAGAAGTCAATTCAAACAATGGGACTATATTAGCTACAACAGGTCCTTTGTAAGCTGATATATGTAATGGATATAGCCAAGACGTACAATCACGAACATTGAACAAGTCAAAAGTCAATTAAAACAAAGCGAAAATATTAGCTGGAGCATATCCTTTATAAGCTGATATATGCAACGGAGAACAACCGACATGACAAGAGTACAATCCGACCCCATATACTGCCAAGGTCGTATTTTCCACCCCTAGACACCTAATTATACCCTTTACGGACACGGATATATATACATGTTGGGGTCCTCTGCTGCCACATTTTGTTTTTTGTTTTTTTTTTCGGGGGTGGGTGGGAGGACCTTTGTTTGTTATGGGTGGCCCACCTCGGTTTTTTTCTCTCCCTCTCTCTCTCTCTCTGGGTTATATTCATTCGGCCTAATTCAGTCTACTGTTTTAAGACGTTTATCCCCATCCAGGTGTCTATTTTTCCCTGGCGAGCGGTAGCGAGCCAACATACTTTTTATATATTTTTTGCCAGCAGGTTAAATTTGTACATTTTTCGATAGAAAAATTTCTCCGGCGAAGCCGGATTTCTCCATACAATGCTGGCTCGCTATCGCTCGCCAGGAATATATCGAGACCTGGATGGGGATAAACGTCTTAAAATAGTAGGCGGCATGGGGCCGAATAAATGGGGCCCAGAGAAAGAGAGAAAAGGAGAGAATAAAAGAAAACAGGGGGGGGGGGGGGAGACCTTTGTTTGTGAAGGCGTGTCTCTCCTGTCTTGAATGACGAGTGAGGCGACGCGGACTAAGGCGACCCCGCGGACTAGGCGCACCCCTTGATTACGATTGGGATTTATAGACAGGGAAAAGGTGACAAGCCATAAATTGGGTAGCCCGGGTGTCTCGAAGCGCAAAGGAGGAGGGGGGGGGGGGGGGGCAGGGGATGTGGTAGAAAGGGAGGAAGTGAAATATAGAAATAGATTTAGGCTTGTCTTCTCAAACAAGTCTTTCTCGTCGCAGAACCGGTAATAAACGAAATAACTTGATAAACATGAGTTACCTTAGAAATGGGAGTGCTAATCCGTCTACTCTTTACAAGCAACAGTGTGCATTAGGTACCAGGCGCTGCGAAGGGAGAGAACTGTAGACATAGATAACTATACTCTTGCAACTGACGGTAAATTGCAAAGTTCCCATCATAATTTCTCGGTTATTTTGAAGATTTTGTAGTGAAATATGGTGCTAATTTAATGAACTTGGTCTTAATATGATGCAGAGACATTGTAATTCAATATTTCTTCCATTAAGTATCGACAAATTAGCTGCTAGGGATTCAATTAGCTGCTAGGGATTCAATTAGCTGCTAGGGATTCAATTTACCGTCAGATGAAATTAAACCGAGTTATATAGGCTTTTAGTAACAACACTCATTGACCAAATACTTGTGTCGTGACTATTTCTCTTCATTATCACTTTGCATCATGACCACTTCGCTACATGACTACTTCGGCTCAAGACCACTTCGCTTCATAGCCACTTTCCCTCACGTTTATGTCACATTCATAATCAATTTTACTAACTCTCAAACTAATATAAAGAAGTGTATTAAATCACCTCTAAGTAGTTTAATTCATGGCATCAAATAGTATGAAATGTGTCGATGTATTTTACGGTTTAAGGGGAGGTATTTAGTTTGTTCCCTGCGTTTTCATCAAGCTTAAAATTACACCCCCTAGACCCACTTTCAAGATAAATTTGTACATTTTTCGGTAGAAAAATGTCCCGGCCGGAGGCCGGTTGCTCTTAAATTACAGGCTTGCTATCGCTCGCCAGGAAAAAATCGACACCTTAATGGCACGAAAGGTCTTAAAATTGACAGAAATGGGGCAAAATGTCTTAAAATGTCAAATCTACTAGGGCGAACGTCTTAAAATCTCAAAAGCAATGGGGCTAAACATGAGGGAGAAACGGGTCCAGAAAGAAATCCCTCAAGTGGAAATCTCCCCTTTTAATAGCTTTGTATGCGGTATAGGCACTGTTTAGGTTTTGAGGCAAGGTGATTTGTTTCTCTTAAATTTATGCACCCCTAAAGTCAAACTGTCGTAAGTTAAAGATAAGACTCCTATAGTTTGTCAAGTGTTTATATATGTGGCTTACATTTCGGCAGTGCAAAACAAATAAACAAATACAATGAATTCAATACATCACTTTCTTTTGCCAGGCTGGAACAAACAGGTCGTATGTTAAAAAAAAAAAAAATCTCGACAGCCAGCTAGGGCTTCACACACAATTTGTCGATAGATTGATATAGATTGATATAGAACGAATGCATCCATTAATTAATTGTTGAAATTATAGTATTGATTAGAAAATATAAATATGATTGTTATGCATGGGTAGAGGAACACATACTGTATATTCGAGTTCTTAAGGGGAGGTATTTAGTTTGCTCCCTAGACCTCCATCAAGCTTAAAATCACACCCCCTTGAGTCCCTTTCAAGATAAATCTGTACATTTTTCGGTAGAAAAATGTCCCGGCCGAAGGCCGGTTCCTCTTAAATTACAGGCTCGCTATCGCTCGCCAGGATAAAATCGACACCTGAATTGCACGAAAGGTCTTAATATGGGGTGAAAGTTCTTAAAATCGCTAAACTAATGGGGCAAACGTTTCATAATATCAAAAGCAATGGGGCTAAACATGAGGGAGAAAGTGGTCAAGAAAAAAATCCCTCAAGTGGAGATCTCCCCTTATATTGAGGTATTAAATAGAAAGTATACGTTAATTACGATGATGATAATGGTGATGAAATAAATGATGCAGAATTGGGAAGATTTGTTTTATGTCGATATTTGAATGCTATTTAATGGCGGGGATACAAGCTAATGATGATGATAATAAAACATGAAGAAAAGAGTAATGGAGATATAGAAAAAGAGCGGGAAAAACACAAAAAGAGCGGGAAAAACACAAAAAGAGCGGGAAAAACACAAAAAGAGCGGGAAAAACACAAAAAGAGCGGGAAAAAACAAAAACAAAACAAAAACTACTCAACAGCCACACCTTTAGAGATTACAATTAATATTCATAGGCACGTACACCCCAGAAGCAGTTCCTTGAGCCTGGGGTGCGTGGGGCCTGTGGCAGTGCGTTCCCCAGGTCCAATATTTGTGATGCAAAGGGGCACCAGGGTAGCATCCGTCGGAAACTGGACACCACCGCCATTTTGCATCCAATCTCCTACTACATTCACACTTTCTGACGTTTTATTATGATATATATTTATATTTTTTAGTAAAGTTGTGGTATCTACAAACCTTCACTGGCTTAGATATTCGAGTTGGCATCATAATGTGTCCCCTATCATGCTTAAGATGGGGTATCTCGGGAACAAAATGGCGGTGTTGTCCTGTATTTGAGGTAGGCAGTGTTTACCGCCCTCTGGTGACTGCCGAACACAATGCATCCCTTCACTGATTTTGTCTTTCTTTTTGGGATTAGGGGGTTCGGGGGGACGTCTGGCAAAAAGACAATGTAAGCAACAGGATAGGACACTTTGTTCAATGAAGATTTTCTTGAATATCTTGCTCTATTTAAATATCTATCTTTCTGTCTATATACATATCAATACATTCACCCATCTACTTATTTGTGCATCTATTTGTCAACCTTAGTAGGAAAAGAATGATGTTACACTATAAATATGGCCACACACAGGCAAATGATCAGTCCCCTTTTCCTTCAGGGTATCTAGGATGGGCCTAAGGGGGGGGGGGGGGGGGGGGGGGGGGGTCACTTTTTGGGCGATTTTGGCATGCATTCATTATTTTTCTAGTTTCCTCCCTAGACCTCCATCAAATGTAAAAAGAACATCTATTAGATCCCCCTTCTAGATTAATTTATAAATTTGTCTACCGAAAAATGTACAAATTTAGCCTGAAGGGTGGGGGTGGGGGGGGGGGGGGTGGTCTGGAGATTGTTTTTATATCTTGAAGGTCTGGGTAGCCTGGGGGGGGGGGGGGATACTAAAAATATAATAGCTCGAAGATTGCAAAATTAATCAAAACCCTTAATAAACTTATTAATCAAAACCCTTAATAAACTTATTAAAATCGTCTAAGGTAGCAATAATACTGTGATAATAGGCGAGGTCATTATTCAGAGCACACACACACAGGGCACATCTCAAACCCACCACGTCAGGGGAACAAAAACTGATCTGTGGGGTGCAGCTCAACCGGTTGGACGAGTTATGAAGGCAAATTCCCGCGTCAGCTATACTTCAGATGAGGTGTATCAGAGTTCGGACTCTTGATAGGTTGAATTCTGGGTCTTGTTTATTTTCTTTATATTGTTGGAGGTCTAGGGAGAAAAAAATCAAATGAAATGATATTGGAAATTGCTTGTTGATCTAAATGTGCCAGCAATACTGGGATCAGATGATACGAGTACCTGTACTCGGAAAATGGCAAAGGAAAATAATGGCACATCAAATAATAGGAAAAATATGTCGGTTCTACATTTTACTCCTTGTGATCGATAACGCCTTTTCATGTTTATTGTTTTCGGATAACGTTAAGGGGAGATTTCCACTGGAGGGATTTTTTCTTTACCCCTTTCTCCCTCATGTTTAGCCCCAATGTTTTTGAGATTTTAAGACGTTCGCCCCAGTAGTTTGGCGATTTTAAGAAGTTTCACCCCATTTATGTCACTTTTAAGACCTTTCATCCCATTTAGATGTCGATTTTTTCCTGGCGAGCGATAGCGAGCCTGTAATTTAAGAGGAACCGGCCTTTGGCCGGGAAATTTTTCTACCGAAAAATGTACAAATTTATCTTGAAAGGGGGTCAAAGGGGGTGTAATTTCAAGCTTGATGGAAATCTAGGAAACGCACTAAAAACCTCCCCTTAAGCGATTATATTCAGCTTGGTAATCTTCTGTAGCTAAGTTGTTTACCTATTATGGTCCTTCCTTAACTGATGAAAACCGTCTATTGATACACTGACTGTAATAAAGAGGTTGTTTCTTTTATGTTATCCTACCAGACAAGTTTACTCAGCTAAGGGAGGACCTCTTGATACAAACCGATTATAAACATTCAATTGTGACTAAACTTGTTTTTATATATTGTCCCCAATCTATCTATCCATCTATCTATCTATGTATCTATCTATCTATCTATCTAGCTATCTATATGTCTATCTATCTATCTATCTATCTATCTATCTATCTATCTATCTATTTATTTATCTATCTATCTATCTATCTACGTATCTATCTATCTATTTATATATCTATCTATCTATTTCTTCTGCATAAATGAAGCCAAAAAACTCGCGAGACCAATCCATTATAAAAACTGCATTAGGCAAGATCATATCCGGTTGCATTTCCCACCGCCCCCGGGGTCCATGCGGGTACTGTGTTCTGGGGGCTGGCCATTCAATCTATACACACACATTCCACGGGAGAAAGATGATTGGAAAGGGGGTAATTGATAGTTGATAGTGGAATGGGATATGGATGAGGAAGAGGTGGGATTGATGTTGGATGGGTAGAACATAGACGTACTTCACATTCTGATTGACACACACACACACACACACACACACACACACACACACACACACACACACACACACACACACACACACACACACACTTTAATTTACAGATATGTTTACACACAAATACACACACACACTGAAATACGTAAGTCACCCTTGTACTCATGTAATATGTTTAGTATATGCTATTTACCAATTATTCACTATTTATCTATGTATCTTATTATTTGTCTATCCTCCCTTCTATCTATCTATCTATCTGTCTCTTTATATCTATCTATCCTTCTATTTTCTACCTATCTACCTATCTATATTAACATGTAACTGTCTACTTATATTTCTAGCTATCCTTGCATGTATCTGTCGACCTACCTACCCCTCTATCTATCTATCTATCTAACTATCTATCTATTTATCTATCTATATATCTAGCTATAAATCTATCTATCTATCTATCTATCTACCCCTTCATCTAATTATCTATCTATCCGTGTATCTATCCCTCTATCTATCTATCGCTAGGGTGGTCTGGTCATTGCTCGACAGGGACCTAACCGCGCTACAAATTACAATCACATGGTTCTTTAGTATCTATCTATATATCACCCTACCCTTCTATCTATCTAACTATCTGTCTGTCTGTCTACCTGTCAATATATTTATCTATCTATCTATCTATCTATCTATCTATCTATATTTATTAGTACATCTATATATTTACCAACTAGCTTATTGGCTCACATATTTACCTTCTTCTCAACTACATAACTACCCTTTTATGAAACCACCTGGCTATATATTTCTCTCTCTCTCTATCTCTCTCTTTATATATATATATATATATATATATATATATATATATATATATATATATATACTGTATATATATATTATTTTGTGTTAACCCGTCTACCTTCGCTTCAAGCCACTTACTTGTCTATCTATCCATATATTTATATATCTACCCACCCACCCTTCTATCTATCCACCCATTCCTATATCTATCTATCGCTGGGGTGGTCTGGTTGCTACTCGACAGGGAGCTAACCGTACTACAAATTACAATCACCCGTTGTTTGACTTTTTGTGTCAGGACCTCTCGTAAATTTGGTCTCTCTCTCTCTCTCTCTCTCTCTCTCTCTCTCTCTCTCTCTCTCTCTCTCTTCCTTTAAGCATTATTTGTAAATATGCAAGGTAAAGTTATGCCCTATAGTTCTTATGAAGTGTTAAAATAGCCAACACAATGCAATCCAATGTAGATGATCTTTCATTCCTTCTCATAAACAAAACAAACAAACAAATAGCACCAACTGACATCCTCCACGTACAGTACTTACATAATGCGATACACACACACACAGTACACATAGAACACACGCACATACCGTATATATAGAACGTGTGCAACACGTACACATACAGAACACATGCAACACAACACACACACATACAGTACATATATAACACAAGCATACACCTTAATTACACAAATTCACACACACACACACACACCTACATCCACACACACATACATACACACGGGACACACACACACACACCCACACGGAACACACACACACACACACACCCACACGGAACACACACACACACATACATACACACGGGACACACACACACACACACCCACACGGAACACACACACACACACATACCAAATTTCAAGCCATTACCTTCCCATTTCAGGTTCCCCGGCCCCCTACCAAGCCACATAACAGGAATGGCACTACATACTTGTGGCTTTTTTCACTCTTTACCCCCACAACATTCTCGGTTTAAATTAAAATGTTGTCAATCTAAATAAAAATAAAAATCTCCTATGCTGTATTTTGTTATCCTGTAAGCGACTATATAATTTATCATGAATTAGTCATTCTGGGTTTGTGTTATTTATCAATATAGGCTACATTATTTATTATTGTTTTAGTTTCCTCCCTAGACCTCCATTAAGGGGAGGTCCACTTGAGGGATATTTTTCTTGACTCCTTTCTCCCACATGTTTAGCCCCATTGCTTTTCTAATTTTAAAACTTTCGCCCCATTATTTTGACGATTTTAAGAACCTTCGACCCATTTCTGTCAATTTTTAGACCTTTCGTGCTATTTAGGTGTCGATTTTATCCTGGCGAGCGATAGCGAGCCTGTAATTTAAAAGGAACCGGCTTTCAGCCGGGAAATTTTTCTACCGAAAAATGTACAAATTTATCTTGAAAGGGGCTCAAGGGGGTGTAATCTTAAGCTTGAAGGATATCTAGGAACCAAACTAAAAACCTCCCCTTAAGCTTCATGAATTTTTCTCAAGATCCCCTTCCCCCTTCGGCCCCATTCAGCCTACCTTTTTAAAGACGTTTATCCCCATTAAGGTGTCGATTTTTTCCTGGCGAGTGGGAGCGAGCCAGCATATTTTTAATATTGTTTTTGATAGCAGGCTAAATTTGTACATGTTTCGATAGAAAAATGTCTCCGGCGAAGCCAGATTTCTATCGCTCGCCAGGAAGAAATCGACACCTGGATGGTGATAAACGTCTTAAAACAGTAGGCTGAATGGGACCGAATGGATACAAGCCAGAAAAAGAGAGAAAAGGAGAGAACTAAAAGCAGGTCACCCCCCTTAACTTAATACAGATTGCTACTAATGCATGTTATCTTTTGGCAGTGACTATACATAGCATTCTATATTAAATAATAATTTCTCGTGTTGCTGGGCTGGACAATATAGTAATATTATGGGCTTCGAAACTTTATTATTCGAACCCTATTCTACAGTTCGAAACCTGAATACAATCCAGAATATGAATTACGCAGACTAAAATACTCCTGAACCAAACTATACTTTGCTTAATTAAAACAAAATAAAGTGTATATTGTATTTTAACGTACAATAAATAATAGTTACGCAAAAGCCATAATGGAGAGTCAATGCATTCAAATTCCACTTCAATCTCTCTCTCTCTTGAATGAAGCATCGCGGGCAGACTTCTAAAAGGCACATTTAAACTTGTTAACCAGTATTGATTTATTTTATACTAAATGTCCTGAAAGCAACACCTACAAGAATATTCGTGCATCGTATTGCAAAGTTATATGATACTATAGGAACATAGATAAGAATAATCAATTGCCATATAATAATTGAAAGTTATAGGTCTCGTTTTCTACAGAGCAAACAAGAGGCAAGCAGCTTGAATTACAATTGCATTCTAGCTTTCAATATTACCAAATTAACGTCTGAGTATTCCAGTCTCTACAATGTACATAATCTCTAACATGCATACTCCAATGTTGTACATACGTTAGCGTCAGTGTATTAGTTTTTATCATCTAATGGACTCCAGGTGAAAATGCTTTGGACCAAGTAAAATCAATCTAGCTTGCATTGGTTTGATCTATTTGAGTTCCTGGAGAATCTGCCTCATGTCTCCTACAAGATGTCTGCCCTGACTGTTTGTGTGTTTTACCTGGCGCAAAGTGACGTGCAAATTAAGTTCTTCCGCATTTATTAGATATTGTGGAAGGACGTGTAGCTCAATATTAACTAGGGAACTATCTGTGCATCCGTGGAACTAGTTATAATTATCGAGACTACTGTTATTTTAGTGATATTAGTGGTTGTAATGGCGGTGTTTTCAAGACTTGGCCATACAAGGAGTGAGTTGTGTGGCTGCCGGGTCACGATATTTAATAGACGAAATTTGTTTACACCATAGAGAAGGGAGTTATTATCTCCGCCAAACGAAATTTACGGATATTATGTGATCGTCGTTGTGTGTCTTTAAGCCACCATTAGACAATTGTACTCTGCTGAAGGATAATATAGAATAATAGAACAAAACATAAACTAGTGCTCTGACTGGCTACTTATTTCCGTGTTGCCCCGAGTTAAGCCCTACGTACGCTATAAATGACCAGTACAAGGACTTGCTAAATACTGTACTATATATTGAACACTTTGTCAATCCAGTGACCTAATATTGTTGATTGACGCATATACTGAAGGAATATCACGTCTGCCGTTCTTGGGGAAGCTGTTTTGGAGCAAGAAAGCAGGTTGGTACCGTATGTTTGGTAAATATATGATATTATTTGTATTTCATTATTGATACTCGTTAAATTGGGTGCTTTAGGTTTTGAGACAGAATGCCATACACGCATGCACGTGCGCGCACACTTATACATATAATTGTATACACACGTGACACATGACATTCAGGCATACAGAGATCCAAGCACAACACACTTACCAAATATTCTAAATATACACACACGCTGCTCTCTCTCTCTCTCTCACTCATTCACACAAACACACACTCTCTCTCTCTCTCTCCATGACCCACAGCACATCAGATAACTCGCCCCACCACCACCTCGCCATTTAGTCTAATGGTATTTTGCGGCCTAGTCTCTTACTTAAAGGTCTAGTGTGTTTACATAGAGAGGCACCCCATTATAACCAAGCCCAGACTACTGTACAGCCAGATTCAATAGTTCATACACAACCCGGATGAAAATGCTATGATTATATACTGTACATACATATACATTATGCATACACATAGATTCACATGGGTAACTGTACATTCCTTAACCCTCCTCCAACTAGGCCACGGACCATCTGTGAACAGGGGAACAAGGGCTGCAACGGGAGATAGGGCCGAAACAATGGACGGGCTCGTACGTGATCTGTCTGATTATTAACTGTTGGTAGAGCCCTTGCCGAGTAGAGAATAATTGATCCCTTGACTACCAGATAGTGTCGTGGGTGGGGCGAGAGAGAGAGAGAGAGAGTGTGAGAGTGAGTGAGTGAGTGAGAGAGAGTAATTGACCCCGGAAAAACTAAATAAGATGGCCACCAATTTTCCCATGGATTTTTTTATTTTTCCCTGTTAGTTTTCATCAATATACATGTATACATGATGTATATATATGTATAGTGTTTGGAAATAATTACAACCCTCGGCGAAACCGTTTTCCCCATTATACAACGATCTTAAGACACGCCACCCGATAGTGGGGAGGGCTATAAAGTACAGGGAAAATGAGGGGTTAAATGCGTAAAACTGCGATTAAAACGTATTTTAGCCAAACTTGGCTCGGGTTTTAAGGTATTTCTAAGGCCTAAAACCCAATATTTCGAAAATCCGAGCCAAGTTTTGGCCAAAGCTGGCTCGGATTTTGAGTTTGTAGACAACAAAATGACAGTAACCTCGTTTAGAAATTTGGCTCAGGTTTCCCGAAATTGCAAAGCCATAAAACCCGAATTTTGGAAAACCCGAGCCAAGTTTTGGCAAAACTTGGCTTGGATTTTGCTAATTTTAAGAGTAAACAAATTACAGTAACCTAATTTAGAATTTTGGCTCATGTTTCCCTAAATTGCAAACCCCAAAAAGCATAATTTTGGAAAACCCGAGCCAATTTTTGGCAAAACTTGGATCGTATTTTGAGAATCGAAAAAGACTAACTAAATGTCGGAAATCGGCTCATGATTTCCCTAATTGCAAAGCCATATAACCAGATTTATCGAAAACGTAGCACTTATTTCAATTATAAATATCCAGTAACATAGACCTAGTACATTGGATACAAGCCTAATCCACACCTAACGCCTACAATGTGTCCGTAGTAGGCTACCTAGTAGGCCTACGTGGGATACAACATGGCGGTTGGGCCGGCGCCCATTTAGTAGCCTACCGGTATTCGGCCGTATCTGTAAATACGAATGCGAGTCACCTCGAGCGAATTCCTGATAGAGCGGATGCACAATCTAACTTAACCTAACCTAACCTAACCTAACCTAACCTAACCTAACTTAACTTAACTTAACTTAACTTAACTTAACTTAACTTAACTTAACTTAACTTAACTTAACTTAACTTAACTTAACTTAACTTAACTTAACTTAACTTAACTTAACTTAACTTAACCTAACAACCTAAATGCGCCTCCGCTCGAAGTGTCCAGATACCGTAAATACTACTGCAACTACGAATCTTGTTTCTGAGACCTAGTATATTAACCTAACCAAACAACCCAACCTATCGACAGAGATGGGCAGGTGGAGTGGACTAAAAAGCTGGTGGACAGACCTCGGGAGACAGGTGAAAATGGCGTGTGTACGAATCGGTGCCGTCTATAGGAAGATATAGACAACCATGTTACGACAAAATTCCATTTTAGTACCATATATTTTTATTAGGTTTTGCCGAGGCTTAAAACACATTTTCATATTATGTTTAGAGCATATACAATCCATATTTGTTTTCAAATATTGCAAAATAATTGGTGACCAACTTATTTAGTTATACTTTGATCCCTTGCCTACTAGATAGTGTCGTGGGTGGGGCTAGAGAGAGAGAAAGAGAGAGAGAGAGAGAGAGAGAGAGTGAGAGAGAGTGAGTGAGTGATTGCTCCCTTGCCTACTCGATAGTGTCGTGTGGGGGCCTCAGATCATGGGGTGTGGTTAGACATGTATGTTACGGTTCCTTGGGTCTTGTGCCTCCTCCTGCTGCCACACCTTCGGGAGAGAGAGAGAGAGAGAGAGAGAGAGAGAGAGAGAGACAGCGAGAGAGAGAGAGAGAGAGAGAGAGAGAGAGAGAGAGAGAGAGAGAGAGAGAACACAATGGAACCTCTGACTACTAGATACTAGGGGGATACTAGATAATGTCATAAGGGCTCAGATTATTAGGGTAGATGTATGTTACGGTTCCTTGATTCCTGCTGCCACGCCTTCAGGAGAGGGCGCGCGCTGGCCGAGTGGTTAACTCATTCAGTACCAGTGCCGTCCTTTTCAGTATATTCTGGCCTCTGCTAAACTATTTTATTCAGGCTATCAAGGATGTCTACCGATTATATTTTGCAGAATATCTAAATTAATCCTTTTTGCTACCATTTGCATTTTCCAAGCTTCATAAAATAGTCTAAATGTGGCTGTACAAAAAAAAAAAACAAAAAAAAAAATCAACGGTACTGAAAGCGTTAACGTTCTCTCTACATTGTAGGTCAGCCAGTAGTTTGGTGAGGGTTCGAATCCTCTCTGGAGCCGAGTTTGTGGGGTGGATACCCACAAGTTAATGTTCAGTTAACGAAAGCGAACAACCTCAACCATACCACTGTCACTACTACTGTCTTCTGTTTCACCTCCTACACCTTGTATTTCCAAACTTAGAAACTGGTGAGGTCCACGACCTTTTATGAGTGGCTGTG